>CAEGAE010046997.1:0-12402 GCA_903067095.1 Girardinus metallicus
CATCTGTACCATCGCAAATTACAAATGAATGTAATCATACAAACATGTGATAACCTAAATACGTTTTATTCTAACAACATTAAACACGTTCCATTTGTGGAAAATGATTGCAAATGGAAGTCTTAGCGAACTCCCTTCTTTTAATGAATCTATGATCCAGTCTTATGGCCTGATGTTTTCCAGCCTAATTGACCCATCATTTAGGTTTTTTCCCTTGTGATGAAGTTTTAAATGAAGGCAGGAGAAGGGGTCCATCTGTTGTGCATGTGCATCAGCTGATGCTTCGCAGCATAACATGGATTAATACTGCACACAAGCTTGTTCAGCTCCTGGTTTTCTATTGTCTGGGTTTGTGGAAGCTGTCGCCGATCCACAATCGCCCTTTGATACAAAACTGAGATTAGGTGGGAAGGACGGAGACAGCTGAAAGACTGCGGTATGAGAAAAGGAGGCGTGAGCTGTCAGCTGTGGGTTCAGTATTAGTCATGTTGGGTAGACATGAATCTGTTTACAGTCACGGTGTAAAGACTTCTGGGCCGAGAAAATGCTTCATAAAATCATTCCTGGGTTCATTTCTGTAACCAGCGGTAACCAGCAGAGGCATGGCACTTCCTGAGCAGGTCAGCACAAAAAAACTCCATCTGTATTGCAAGAATTCTGCTAAGTAACAGATTGTGTGTTTTATTAGCCTGTCCAATGCCTTCCTACACAATGCCATCCCAAATGTCCAGGGATTGCCATTCGTTTGTGTGTAAGATGTTCCACTTCGGCAGGATGTTGCCTGCAAGACCAACAGGAACACTTTTCATGCAACACAGGGAGGAAACGGAACATTTAGCACAGATTGCATCACAGAGATATTGGGAAAACATAGAGGAAACTATGGTAATACACCAAAATTACATATGATGGCAGGATTGTCTTGATTTTTTTTTGGTGCCCTTTGTGCCAAGTTTTTTAGGCCTATAGACTCGGGTTGGAGTCCATAGGCATTTGCATGGACTCAGCATTTGTAGAAACTTGCTGAGTTGAGAGATGTTGAAGTTTCCCTCCTGTACTTGTAATCTCTTTGACCTGACCTTAGATGTGGAGTCAAAAACAGATTCATGGACACAGATTCTGTCTTAGGAAAAACAGAGAGGAATCCCTGAACTGAACACAGAAACCAAGACAAAGAAAAACAAAAAGGCAGGAACTACACTCTGTCACATTTAGTTGGCACAAGCCAAAGTTATGTCTCTGGTTTTGCTCTTCAGAAAAAACACTGAGCTTAGTTTGAAATGAACAGAATCTAACTGACAGAGGCTTAAAGCAAAGAGTCTAATTTATCTATTGGTTTGGACACAGACTTTTAGGGGAGATGAAGACAGGATGCTTGACAGTAAAAGTGTGTTTCAACTTCCTTTAACTTACAGATAGTTCATTTTAATTACTTTTTCACCTTTTCCTCACCTCTATTTGTGCATTTTTAAATAGCCCACATGACTGTTAGCAAAAATTACTCATCCAGGGCATCCACCCACAGAGCACTAAGTGAGAAGGTTTTATGAAATTATTATTCTCCCCCTTTTTTGATTGCGTCGTTTAAGCAGGGTTCCTCCACCAGAACCGAGCCATGGTTCTGGTGGTTCATCACTTTTAATTGCCTTTTTTCAAAGCTCCTTCAGTTATTGTCGATTTCACTTTAATTGTGATATACTAACTTCCAGGTAACTGCCCCCTGAGTGGAGGGTAAAGGTGCAAAAATTATACAAGATTGCAGCAGAAAATTGAACTGGCACGCTCGCCGTTTTTTGTGAGACGGTGCCATCGATAAAATTAGCAGTGACACGGGCACAGGGACAGCTAAGTCAGTTTGGTGAGAAGATTACGGAGAAAACGTTACCGGGAGATTGGCAGTCAGTGGGGGGAACTAGGTCGTCTCCATTACAGAGACTTGAATTATGTTTAACATTATCATTTAGGAGCTTAAATAGAGAAAAATGGTTGGGACAGTAATGAAGGAAGGAAATGCAAAAAGAAAAAGATGGGATGAAAAGGAAAAGAGGGAGTGGAATAGGTTTTCTACTTATATTTACAATGTCGCCGGTTATATTAAATGACACAGTAAAGATATGTAAAACTAATTAAAATAAGTTCATCTATTTTGTGGGTGTGATTATGCTGCTGCATAATCACAAAATAATTACCAGTGGAACTACAGTTAGAGATTCCCCATTAAAAAAAACTAGTAAAAGTTTTATTGTACTTATTTTACAGATTTTTTTAGATGCATGCCATTAATCTAAAAACTTTATTATTACATTACGGACACTAATCATATTACTTATTTTGACCCAAAAGTCGCCACTAGCCTTATTTCACAGCAGCGCATTATGCAGCCTTGTACTGTGGTCAACAACAGAGTCGCAAATGTGAGTGAAAAAATGGAGGAGAATCATACTGTTGAGCTCAGCAGCAAATTTTACTTTAAACACATGGTTAGAGCAGGTGCTGCGTGTACAGAGGCCTCAACGCGACTGACCCGAGTTCGAACCCCGTCCTCAGTTCCTTTCCTCCTTCTCTCTGCTCCCTTCCTGTCAAATTTAGTGACAAAAAAATTCTTTAAAAAACCCCACAATGGATGTTTGGATGAAGCCAAGCTAGTATGTAGCCTATTTATTGCTACGGTGGAATTATTCTTCCACCGAAGCACAACCTATTTATAGTTAACATTTCTAAATTACATGTCAAACAAAATGATTTCTTTTAAACCTTCCTGAATATAAAAATCTGGAAAACAGAGAAGTTCAGTTTGAGACAATAAAACATTACGTATTTGAAAACATGGATTTTTCTATCTTCTCTGGTTAGGAAACGAGCGCATCCTCCGGCTGAAGCTGGCCAGCGGGAGGACAAATATCAGGAGGGCGCCCTGCCTTGTGGAAAGGTGTTTGTACAGCTCCTGGAGGCTGGACAAACCTCCAGCACGGCCGCCGGGAGCTGCAGAAGAGAGAGCACACCGCTCACTACGACGAGACCCTCAAAGAGTTGAGGTTGTTGAGGGGGACGCAGCCCCATCCTTCCATGGCCTCCTTCTTACACCTGGGGAGTGACATGGAGGAGGGAGTGGACCTGGTTTCACCCAGGAACCCCCCGCACAGCTGGGGAGGGAGCTACAGAAGACGAAGCAGGAGCTCCACAAGTGGAGGACCGGCTACAACTTCCTCCACACTCCAGCCTGGGTCCAGCCAGCCCTCACCCTCTGCAACTCCCTCTGCTCCTGGGCCTCCGGCGCCCTCTCTCCAAGCCACACCATGAGCCGAGAGCCAGAATCCCCAGAGCCAGCCTTCTCCCTCCACTTCTAGGATTCTGGTGCCCCAGACCCAATCCTCGGCTGTGGTGGAAGATGAGTCTGTCATGGGGGTGCTGAACAAACATCTCATCCTCCCAAAAGCCATTGATATGTGATTTTTTTACAGACCTAATTTTAAAGCTGATAAATGCTCAAAATGAAAAGATTACTTGACAAATATGTTTTGATATTTCTTTACAAAGGATGTTCCGGGAAGGCGAATGCCCCACGCAAAACCAGAGGGACAAGGCTTACTCCAGGTTGTTCAGGGTGTGGGCCTGTTGTCATGTCATCCAGGAACAGCCAGCTTTGTCGCTGGCTATTCCTGGTCAGCATGGTGAAAATCCAGGGGTGAGCAGCTCTCTTCTATTCATAACAGAACTGGACGGTCACTAAATAATAGAAACTGAATTGTTTTCACTGGTGGATGGCAAATCCACCAGTTCAAGTATTTAAGGGACACTCCGTCCAAGGAGAGCAGGCTGTCTAATGCCCAGAGGGGCTTTAGATAGCCTGTCTAACGCAAGACCGTCCGCTCGTGTATTGTACAGTTTCAGAAGAAGGTGGCCATCCTCCTGATGAAGGTGACGTCCGCCAAGGAGCTGCTCGCCGTGTCACCGGCAGATCTGGACCGGTGCCAACAGCTCTCCAGATCCCCAAACTTCAGATTTTTACCATCTTCCTCCTCAAGTTGAATGTTTACAGAAGAGCTGTAACATCCAACAATTTTTCCTTCTGAAGGAGGACCGGCAGGACCTGGAGTTCTATAGAGGGACCAAAACTGGGGCCAAGAATCTTCTGAAGTACCTCTAGATTCCCTGGGGTCTCAACTTCACAGACATCTATGTGGCTGGTGCAACGCATATGAGCTTTGCTTCTCAGTTTACTCTTCTTGCTGTCCCCTCATTTAGAAAAACAAAGATTAGTAATGTGTTTGTTCTCCTTCTACACCCATTCAGGCCAAGAACTTCCATCAGCCCAAGGTCCAGGCTGGACTGTCTGCCATCATATGTCATGATAGCAGTATGGTGGACAAGTTCTATGTCCAGTACCTAAACACCAACTAGTCCAAGGAGGCGTGGTGCCTGTTGGAGCTGGCCACTCATCCAGACGCCGTCCTGGCTCCAGTCGCCTCCCTCCCTGCCAGTGCCCCATCCAGCAAGAGGGCTACTCGCTCCTTTCACCCCTCTAGCTTGTCGGAGGAAGACAAGGACACATTGTCCTTGCAAGAGACGGGTTCGTCGGAACTGGAGGAGATAGAAGAGGAAGAGGAGGAAAGGTCTGACAAGGATAATGAGGTGAGGGTCTTTCTTATTACTTGTTGTCTTTCCTCCATGCAGTGTGAAGCTTTAGTGGGTAGCACTTATATTGGATTTCATTTTTTCCATGTTTTCTTGTGTTCCTGCAGAGTCCCCTCTTTTTCTAATTTGTAGCGTTTATTTCGTTTTGTTTTTGTAAATAGCTGAATTTCAGATTTTCTCTTGTTTGCTGTTTTTGTCTTTTTTATGTTATTATGTTATTTATGTTATTTGACAATAACTGTTTTCAGCTTCCTTTGTTGAAGTTTAGAAATTAGCTGAAGGGATAAAATGTGGTTGAATGTCATTAAACAACAAAAAAGCAAAGAGAAATTTGGCAGCAGTGTAAGTGTACAACAGCATCAAATTGACCCCAAAAGCGGTCACCCCAGTCATCTCTAGTAAGTATAACTATCCCTGTGAATAATAGTGAAATTGTTCCCAAATGCCCCAAAGTGACCCAGAAAGGGAAATGAGGGGAAACATATTGGACATCCATCCATCCAGTATGCATCTCATCATAAATTAACTTGCAGCATTTCTTCAACAAAGTTTCCTTGTGGATGGAAAAGATTAGGTTCTGAAAGCACAATGACATTCAGCCATGTTTGCTGCAGCTTCAGGAAAAACAAGGTGTGTCACTGACACGACACTGGTTCTTCAAAATAAAAGCTTCAACTTTACAGTTACCTCAAAATGCCATCAAACCTTACAATATCCATTAAAATATTAAAAGAAAATATTAACTGAAAAATTAAGTGGGACTTTTAGAGAAACTCTATCAGCAATAATAATACATACTCATATGAATATCAATCATAGTTTCTCAACTTCCCTCAAGCTGCTTCAGTAGATGTCTCCAGACCTCATCTAAGTGCTTTAAGTCAAAGCAAAAGAAAACCCCGACATCGCTTCCTTTCCAGAATTTGACCTCATGTCATTGGGAATGCTACTTTTGCTCGGTCTCTTTCTTGCTGTTGAATCAACATTGACCTTCCCACTGTTTCATGCTCTCTCCAAAATAGTAAAGAATCTCTCTGTGGTACAACAAAGCTTCAAACTCTTATAGATTTTTTGTAACCCTTTCTGGAGTGCTACATTTCTGTAAATGTTCATCTGTAAATGCATTTCCTAAAACTATGTTACAGGTAGTAAGCACACCAGGTGAGGCTAATGAAATTTAGCCTCCTTGGACTAAACACCAAGTAGTCCAAGGAGGCCTGTTGGAGCTGGCCACTCATCCAGGCGCCGTCCAGGCTCCAGTCGCTTTTTATCACATTCCAAAGTGTGATTAAAAGTTTATTCCTGTTTACAATTCTTATTTTTTACACAACCATGTGTAACAACCACGTTCCAAAAGATGCTCACAACTTGGAAAATTGTGGATAATTTTTATCAGTAAAATTATCCACAATTTTACTGATTGAAGTGAATTGAACCTGACGGTATGTAATTAGATTGAATTATGACTGTGAGTGACAAAAGCAAGTGAGGTGGATTAGCGGTGCTAGCCATCAACTGATGGACACGTTGGTGTGGAATAACATCTTCATAAGATTGTCATACATCAACAGTAGCTGATTTTTCATTGCGCAAAACTGTTTTGAAGTTCTGCCAATGACGTAAAAATACAGTTTTGCGATTGCAGTATTTAAATTAAATAAAAAATCATATGTGAGTAAACCTGTTCACATGATAAGGCATTAAATATCATCGCAGTAATAAATGTAAACAGATACATGATATCTGAGCTATCAGTCGAGATATTGGCTATTTATCCCTGCTTTTTGGAGAAGCTGCATATGTGGCGATTTGGGGAAAATTCTGTGATTTTGCAGAAGAGCTATGGATTCAACACGTTTGACTGACAACTTTTGATGAACTGCGCGATGCTGTGAGACTTACAGGAGGCTAATCCCTACAAAGAAGCACTGTGCTGCTGTGTATGAACAAGTTTCCATTGAAGTTCTGCAAAACATGCAAATTTTGGTACAGCTGAAAAACCACCTCATCGTAGAGCAAACGCTTTTTGTTGAAAAATGTGAGTTTTTTTTTCAAAAGTTGCCATCTTCCTATTAAGCTAATTTATTTGAGTAATTTCAATTTGCCAATTTTATAGTCAATGGAAAGGTAGATACAGTCTGAAGTCAGAGGCTTCATCATCCATGACACTGTAAACATACTTGGATGAGATACAATATTTAATTTTCCTTTGGGATAAATGAAAAAAAAACTCTTTATTAAATTAAATCATAGAGCTGCATTTGAATGGTTTAGCTTCGTAGGACTTTTATATACCTTTCAAAATCAAACTCAACAGCCATCCTGATAACAGTTTATATTGTTTATGCTTGTCAGGTAGAAAGCAACAGAAAAAAAGTCACATGCAGCTTGTCATTTAGTGATTTGGAGAGTTTACTGGTCCATAATGTGCTTTTCAGGAACAATAAAGGCTCAGCGGATCAAAGAAGTGGCTGTGACAAGGACATGTGCTTTAAAAGGTGGAGGATAGCGTAAATGCTAGTAACAGTCATTTAGGGCACATGGAGTTAAGGAGTGATGATGGTCTGACAGCCTCTAGCTGTTTGGAGAAAACGAGACGTGAGCAGCGGCCTCGAACATCAGCCAGACGATTTTGTAGCAAGATTCCTGCTCAGTCGGAGATTTAACGGCGCTTCGCGAGGTATCTGAAGCATTAAATGCGACAAGCTTTTGTCCCGGTTGGAACGCCTTGCATCATGTTTGTCTCATTATCCCTCCACCCAGTGTAACAGAGAGAGGGGAGGTAAAATCTGTTTTTGGATGAAAGTGGTGCGGCTGATAGAAGTGGGGATTTGAATGCACATCTCTCTGTAGGATGTCTGATTTGTCATTCCAACTGGCCAAGGAAGGAAAAAACAGAAACGGAGGTGCGAGGTGTAGCCTTGAATCCCTGGGTTTTTCCACAGATAAGAGGGTGACTGGACAATAAGACGTCAGGCTCAGATCAGTTATCCCACACTGCCATCTGTGGGCAAAATAGTGAAAACTATGTCTCAACAAGAAATAAAAACAACAAAAAAAGTATCACCCTTTACATAAGTGATGTATGAGCTGCTTCTAAACAAGGCGCTCGGTCGACTGAAGATGTGGATGTGACCCTCAGACACACCGAGTCAGAGCAATAGACACGGAAAGGGAGATGGAAGCCGCCATCTTCTACGTCCTGCTGCGTTTCTCCTGCCTCAAAACCGGCACATGCGTAATTCTTCCACCGATCCCATCTGTTATAGGAGAGTAAATCCTGGCAGAGGGAATTTATCCACAGCCAAGATTTATTTACTGGAACCAACTTTGAGTTTTCGTTGAGAAGCAGTCTGTCTCTGCTCTCCTCCTCTTTTCCCTCTCCTCCCCCGCTGTACTAGCTGTCCCTCGGGCTTGCCGCTGCCTCGGCCCTGGTCGATAGCTGCTAATGAAAGGCGCCTTTATGAAGGCATCAGCTGCTTTCCCTCGTGGGGTAAGCGGCTCTAATTTGAAGTAATGGCGATCGGCTGAGCCACTGATTTATTGAGCCGGTGATTAGTGCGCGGTGTGAACACCAGCAAAAAGGAGGGAGGAGATGAGGATGGAAAGGAAGAGAGAGGGGCACAGGTAGAGCAGGATGGAAAGAAAAATATGGGTGGTAGTGGCTGTGATAGTGGGACAATGTTGGAGTACGTCATCAGGGGCGCCTGCAGGATATTGTCGGAGGATACGCACAACACCAGCACTGCACCTGACCCACAACCACATCACCGACTCACATCATGTTGCACAACACCAGCACAGACCTAAACCACACAAGTACAGGCCACATGCAGGTAATGAGATCTAATAGGCTTTCTTTTTTTTTTTTTTTTTTTTCCAAATTATACTAAATAATAAAGACACAGAACAAAGCCTACCTGTGTGATCCATGGGAGGTGGAGGACGGAGGTCTCCAGATGAAGTCTGAGACATTCAGAGCAGGAGAATTTCTACTCTTTTGGGAAAGTTTCTACTTGTGAGGAATTTGGGTTTTTCTTTATGTTTATTTGAGTTTCTCTGTGTGTTTAGTTAGATTCTGTCCCTATGTGTCTCTGTGATGTCCTGTCTCTCCCTGTGATTACTTCCCAGGTGTGTCTCATTCTGTGATTACCCTCCTGTGTATTTAAGTCCACCTGTTACCTTTGTCTCTTGTCGGGTCCTCGTCAAATGTCCATTGTCAAAAGTACGTTACGTCCGAGCCTCTTGTGTTCCGTGTTCGCTGTTGTCTTGGATTTATCATTAAATCCTCATTAATGACAAGTTGGACTCCCCGGCGACTCACTCACCTCACCCCTCCACAAATCATGACACTACTGGATTTAACTCCTTAACTCCCGCGCAGTCTTAGCGCAACGCTCAGGAAGAGTGCATCAGGTGTCATGGTCGGTCAACCGGGTGACCCATTAGCTCCTCGGTTTGCAAAACCACACAAAAAAAATCCGTTCAACTGGGACCCGCCAGAACAGAGCACATGATAAAAAGCTCAGGCGCGGTTCACTAACCCCTCTTAAGACTGCAGGAGGGTTAAAACTCCGGTAATTCATTCTAGCTAGCTTCACTGCAGTCACATTTAGCCCACGGAAGGAGCCAAATAAACAAGAGTAAACTGACCAATTACATTTAGATTTAGGATGGATACGAGGACAACCCCACAAACACACACATATGGACTACGTGCAAGATGTTTTCACACAAAAAAACATTTTTTCTCCTCTATTTTGATCACAATAATAAGTTTTAGATAATAAAAAAAATTCAATAACTTTTATTGGAGAATCTCAAGGTATGCACAGTGTGTACAGCTGCAGGCACTATTGTACTTTATGTTACCAGTGTTAATATTTTATAACAGCTTCTAGTTTTATGCCCTCTTGTTTATACGTGTGTATTGCTAGAAGAAGTGGAAGCTCATCAAACTGTTGTTTCCCTATTGTTCCTAAAATCTGTCTAAATTTGAGCAGTTAGCCTGAATATTAGCAGGATGACCAATTCTGACCAGTGACCAGCCAATCAGCCGTCAATCAAGGTGAGCTATTTTCTGAATCTGCTCACACTCCTGCTCTTTAATTGAAATAAACCTTGTCTAAAAAAATATTACTTTTTCTGTTCATTTTAATAAAGTTCAATAATGAGTAGACTCCAATTGTGGGTGCTCTATTTTTTTATTTTTGCTAAATCGGAGGGAAACTTGTGAAAGTAAAATTTTGTTTATGGTACAAATACACTTAAATGCTGAAAGTGCTTCCTGGCCATCAGCATATAATTACCATCGCACCATAACGTCTCCCTCCGCCACTGCTTGCTTTCCTGCTGTGCAAAGAAAGTGCCTACTGTGAAGCAAGAACCAAACAAATATCCTGCTGGCGCTGAGTTTATGCTGTCAGGACAGAAGTTGTGTGGTTTGAACCAAACTGGGCCAGATATTGTGACCTGGTTTAGTTCACTGAACCGCCAAAATGGAACAAAACAAAATTGGTAAGATAATAAAATGTTAATGAATTTGTCACACCAAGGTCAAGACTATTTATTTAAGAGAATGTTGAACTTTTACCTTCTAAGTAGTTGCTGGCGATTCAGTCATATTTGGACTGAGTAGTCAAAACTAAAGTGATTACAGCTTCTTAACCTATTTTGATTTATTATGTTTTCTTGCAACTGGGTTTTACTATCATGAGTTAGTATAATAATTCAGTTTTAGAGTTTTAACCAAAGTATATGTCAGAGCAAAAATGTGACTCATTTTAAAACGTATCATATATATACATATATATGTATGTGTGTGTCATATATGTATCATATATATATATTACTTAAAGTACTTTATTGTTCATTTGTTTATTAATTTATTTTTATTGAATTATTTATCTATTTAATTTTTTTAGTGTAGTGGATTTCTTTATATGGAACCTGAGTACAAAGTTTGTACTACAAAGTCTCAAGGTGGTATTACAATAAAAAATCCTTGAATATTCGGTGTCTTGCTATCAAAGTTCAGCTGTCTTTAGGCTACATGAGGACTGGGTTTGAGCGGCAGAAGTACAAAAAGATGAATGTTTGACTAAATTATTCACAGAATGAATCAAAAGTATGTTCTGGTGAGTTACTCATTCAGGAAGCCTGGTTTTAAGTTATATTGTTAAAAAAAATGGTCTTTTCGTACAATTGTCATAAAAATAATAAGATTGCTGGAACGTGACAATGAGTGTTTTTTTTATTTGTGTAAAGGGTCATTTGTTCTCTTTGAATTTTTGACTTAATCTGGGAGATATGTGTTCGAACGACACAACTTTTTATGAACTATGCGATGCTATGAGAGGAGCCGGCTGCACATTGTCCAATGAAACAAAAACAAACCGTCGCCCTCCTACCACTTCCTGTCGTCTTCACTGTTTCCACCAGCAGTAACATCCGGGCTGTTTATCACATAACCCATGTGATGCGAATAATGTGTTTCCATTGCAGTTTTGTGAAGTACATCTATTTGATATGACATGATATGAAACCACCAACTATTTATCGAAATACTCAAGGTTTTTTTTTTTTTCAAAGTTGTAGTGTTTCCATTTAGCCATTTTAGTTTTGTCATTTCAATTTGTGCGTTTCTATGGTTATTGTTAATGCAGCCATTGAACCAAACTGCTTAAGCGATACGTTTTTGTGTCGCTGAAACCTAGGAAGAAAAATTCACCTCCACAGAGAATAGAGACAAACATCCAGGAGTACCAACATGTCTGGGGAGAAAAACAAGTAGGTTTTTACCAAGTACCTCAGCTTCCTCGTCAAAGGGGGGGCAGAGTCAGAGGTTCTGTGCAAAATGACCACATCGGACTTTTCATTACCCAGTAATGTGGCAAAAAGCCTCAGCGACGAATCAAATAAGTCTAAACGCAGGAGATAACCTTTGGGGCTGTAATCCCCCAAAGCATTTAATGTTAAAACTGTTCCATGGGTTCAGAGTGACTGGGCTGAGTTTGTTTTCCTCTTTTTAATGAACAGATGTAAATATTTCATATTGAGTCGTGTTCTTTCAGCCGCATCATTACAGTGATACTAAGCATTAACAGTTTAATGAATAATGGATGTCCCCATGTTTAAAACGCTAAATATTTCAAAGAATTTATTTAAGCCAAGAGATTCCTTTTTTATTTAAATACAGTTTTGAAAAGTATACACATCCGTTTTAAGGAGCAAGGTCTCTGTTAAGTAAAAAAAAAGGCTTTGATAATTAATTTATTTTTATATATCTGAGACAAATATCTTAAAATTATTTACTGTATTTCAAACTGATTTCTGAAAATAAGAAAAAAAAAACAATCAGTTGGGGAGAAAAACATGTGCATAAATAACCAAAAACAAAATAATTTACCACTCCTTTTCTGTTGGAAATCCTACCCCTTATCTCAGTTTAATGAAATATATGACTTAACTGACTAAATAATTATAAAAAATGTGTAATTAAAACCATGTTCAAATTTATTTGTATAGTACATTTCAGCAGCAGGGCATTTCAAAGTGCTTTACATCATAACAAACACAAAAACACAGAGTCATGCAACATTGAAACAATCAAAAGCATTACATTATGTCAAGTGCCACTGTTGAATTCGTAATTGATTGCGTTTCAAACACAACTCTAAACAGGTGGGTCTTTAGTCGAGATTTAAAGGCACTCAGTGTTTCAGCTGTTTTACAGTTTTCTGGAAGTTTGTTCCAGATTTGTGGTGC
>CAEGAE010047012.1:0-20902 GCA_903067095.1 Girardinus metallicus
GTTTGTTTACATTTTGCCTGAGTTCAGTTTTGTTTCTTTGACCTCTTTTATGAGCTCAGTTTATTTTTGTCACTTATAATTTTGGGTTAAGATTAAAAAGCCTATTTTTCTAATTACATCCTGTGACTCCTCCTATTTTTTAACTCGGTCCATCACATGGCCAAAGTGACAAAAAATATGCATAACAGAGTCAATGTAAGGCTTTCCAAGACAGAAAATGGCGCACTGCTCCAGCTGCCTCAGGTTTGCCTCCTACAGATGCTACATCTCAATATGATTTAGATCAGGGCTCATAACATTTTCTTTCTAATCTCCAGGAACAACTCCCTCCTTTTACTTCCTGTCGTCCATGTTTAGTGCGGTACCCAGCATGTCACCAAACAGAAAACTGACAGACTGCCTGATTAAAAGCTTGAACACACCTGTTATGCTAATTAGAAGACACAGATTAGCTTAACATGTCCCCATAGTCAAATTATTTTCAGTCTTTTGTCAAGGTACCATAAGTTTTGCCAAGGCCTGTTTCATTAACTCTTTTATTTTTAAATAACTTTTTTTATTCAAAAGCAAGGTCTGATTTTCATCGGTTAATTTTCAGCTATTCTTTTTTTTTAATTATTATTTTTGTATTGCTTTTGTCAGTTTGAAGTTATTTCAGTGACTATTGTGGGGTTTTTGGTCATTATCAGAGGGGTACAAACATTTTTGTCCACATGTGTAATGAAAAATTATTTATTTGTCCTTTGGTAGGGAATGTTTGTACTTCAGCAGCAAATAAGAGTAAAAAAAAAAAAATAAAAAAAAATAAAAAATCAAACACACTGGTACACATACATTCTGGAAAAAGTTATGTTAAATTTCATGCAATTCCAGTAAATACTGGATTGAGTAAAATATTAAAAACTTGAGTCGTTGTTTACTTAAAAGTTATACCTTTAATAAATAACCTGCTGTCCTGTGCAGGAAAATGATCTATGTGTTTATATCTAAAGAGAATGAGGTTGTGCGTACATTTATATACGAGTTGCCTCAGAGGGAACATTATTAATTTCTAAATGATGCCTGGCACAGAGAAACAATCAGTCATGATCTAATTTGCTATATAAAGCACAGCAACAGGGGAGCTTCCCACAGCACGAATACTTTATACATGTTCACTGGTTATAGTTGCTCTATAAGGCAAGGCTGCCTCAAGTTCTTCATGTCGAAATTCCTAATTCCTAATTTTCAGTGACTTTTTGACAATTTTCTTATAGATGGAAGGATGGACGGACAAGCAGACGGATACATGATAGACACAAATGATATATTAGGAAACCCCAACACTAGTCCTTGAGATCTATTGTCCTGCAAGTTTTAGATGCAACCCTACGCTAACAAATCTAAATCATGTGATTGAACAACCTTTTAGTGTGCCATCAAATTTGGCAAAGGCCTTCATTTGATTCATGTGTGTTGAAGCAGGGATGCATCTAAAACCTGCAGGACAGTAGATGTTAAGGACCAGAGTTGGAGGCCCCTGGGAGAGATGGATGAATAAATAGATAATAGACAGACTGATATCAGGCACGTCTAACAAACTCAGAAATAAGAGAAATCCTCTCAAACACAAAACATTTGGGTAAAAATGTTCCTTTAAACTTTAAGATGTTACTTTTATTGCTTTTTTAATTATACAAAAAAACTGCCTCCTGTGGCATCTCTGTCTTTCTTTTGTTTTGTCCTTTGATGTTTTTGCAAAAATAATTAATCCATGATGGCAGAACAGTGCATTACAAAGCTCACTGTGGGTGACTAAAATGGGATTAAATGGAATCGGTGCAGGATAATTACTGCCTGCTAGCAGAAAGTCACACGGACACTTTCAACTAACCTTCACCTTTTTTTGGCAGCTCTACAGAAATTTTTCAAAAAGAAAATCACCATTTGGATTTGCAGCCCGTTCATTTAGCTTGGCCGTACTCCACAGAAAAGATCGCAAACTAATTGATCGAATTACATAAATTGTTGCTCAGAGCAAACCTTCAGGCGTAATTTTCTTTTTTTCCTTTTTTAGAAAAAGAAACAAGGTATATTAAACGACTCTCCCTTACTTCAGAAATGATGTTTACAGATGAATGCCATTGCCTTAAACAAGCGTACAGATTATCTAAATGACAGAAGCGGTTTGCTAAAAAGCTGTGCAATTAAAGAAAAAGTGGGCAATGAACTGAAGAGACTTTTACATTCAGATCAATTATACATCTGGGAAAAAAGTACATATCAAAAGGAAGCAGGATGTGATTCTGCTGGTCTTTATGTTCCCTGCCTTGTCCTTACTAGTACGCGTTTCTGCCAACAGCTTGTGTCAAACTCTGATGAGATAGTTGTCATGAGAGTGGATTGAGATGGGAAAGCCTGTGATGGAACAAAAAGATGGCCTAAGGTGCAGCTTGAAAGGCAGATTTCTTTTATACTTTAAAAAAGAAGAAAACATCTGAGCAATATTTTACTGGCGCAACCTTGGCAATGATGAGAACATTCGCTGAAGCACAGATACTGCTACGCATAATCTCAGACTGCCATTCTCTTTCATGTACACCCACCACATAGATTCAGAAAGGCGTTGAAAACGTTTTTCAGACGCTTCTGTCCACATCAACTCGATCAATGATGTAAATCTTCTTTTCTACAACATCTCAAATGTGCTCTTCTATGGTGAAAAAGGAATGGATGTGGTAGGATATAGTACACAGGTAGGCTGTGACTTTTAAAACACTCAGTGTTCCCACTGAGTTGTTGGAGAAATGGTTGTGAGGAAAACATTTTTGGTTATGGGAGATGACTGGATCCAGTGAGCAGTGCCTTCTGGGTGTCCTCTGCCAGCTGGTATTTTCACAGATCACTTCATTGACTCAAATTCAATGCAAATTCTCAGTAGCTGCTCTTTCTAAATGTTTCTTCCGAGTTTTGACCCCGAATAACTGGTTGTATTAGTGACTTCTTTTTCTCTGTGTCTGAGCCAAATCCAGCTCACATGCCAGCAAAATTCCTTAGCTGTACTTTCCTTCTTGAACTTCCCCTACAAACCCCAGAAGTCTTTGGCGACTTTCTAGTGGTAACGATATGTTATTACAAACTTACTACATATAGACTTCCAGAGTAACTGTAACAGAACTAAACTATCAGGAGTAACACATGAACCGATTATGTGTAGAAAAGCGAGACTTTCAGCTGCTTCTATTCACTGTTTCTACATTTTACTGAGCATATGCAACTGAGTAACTGGTCTGAAACAGATGAGTACATCTACCTTAATGGTGGTGCTAGAATTTAGCTTTCTTAAATTGGAATTGGTCCCAAGTTGCCCTTTACTTAAGTAGTCAATTATCAGATACAAACAGATAATAAGTAATACCAGGGCTGGGTGCTGATATGCTGTATCTATAAACTGATTTGAGCAGAAGATTTTGCTTTTAATTTCTTATGACATAGCCAAATGTATTCATGTAAGAGTCTTGTGTTCCCAACATGCTGTCATCATGTTTTTGCCAATGTCCAGCTGTGTTTCAGCTTGTTTTGAGCTTGCCATCTCTCCTTTTATGTTTTTTAACATATTTTACAAAGTTATACCCGCAGCCCCAAACAGATCTGATGAAAAGTTGTAAAAATGATGATTCCCTCTAAAGGATTTGCCGTGAATCTTATTTACATCCTGAGAATGGTAAATAGTCTGTTGGATCCATCTTAACTCTGTCATACAAGTGACCTTTTAAAAGAGATGATTTGAATACAAATGCCTGTTTAATCCCTCACAATCTTTGGCATGACCTTTCGTCTTCCTCATAAAGGACAGCATCATATGCACATTCAGATTCTGAGATGAATCAAATGTCTACTAAATCAGATCCCCTAAGTGCCAAATTCGAAGTTTTAGATGAGTGGGTAGTTCGAATGACATTTCTTCATTTACTGCAAATGTCTGTCCTATGTAGCGCTCTTTTTCTCCGTCTCGAGACAAGTTATCATTCAAGCTCCAAGATCACGACTTCATCTCTGCTTCAGATTTCTTACGGCATCCCACGGTCTCTCTGTGCTCGTCTGCAATCATATCACATACTGTCCTGCAGGGGTTTCTGCTCGAGCTTTTGAGGGCTGATCTCAGCTTTCTATCTCATGATGTCTCATATTGGTGTCACATATCAAAAAGCAATTCACAATAATCTGATACGTTATTGATCCCCTGAGGGATTTCTGTTCCTGCTCTATTTCATGCACATGTCAGAGGTCAAGTCCACACATAAGTTGGCAAATCAACTTCTTGCTCAAAGGTACTATGGCTAAGTGAGCCTCAAAGGAAACACTTACCTTAAAATTCAACTTCTAAAGTTCCAACCAAACAGTGGCAGAACCTACAAACAATTTGCTTCCGGGTAGCCACGTTATAAAACTAAAAAAAAAAAAAACTGACTAATTTTATTTTTAAAAATTTCAGAAGGTTGTATGTGGTCACAAAATCTCCAAAAAGTATAAAACCAATATTATTCTCTTTCAAATATTAAGTTCACTTGCCAATGTTTTATTCTTATATGATTTTTTTTTTTTGGTGGAGGAATGGCTTGGCAATTTAAATATGACTTAAGGGTATGACTCCCAGATGACTAAACAAAATGGCAAACGTTATTGTCTGAAAACATGTTTGAACATGACTGATGCACGGCCAGAAAAAAAATGCACATGGCAAGCTGTTCAACCAGTATCCACATGAACCACAATTTCACGAAAATACAAATAAATATTTGTATTTAGGCTATTCTTCTATGACTCATTTTATCAGCACCCCTAATATAAAGTCACCCTCCTGTCTCTGACTGCTGATATGCAACAACAAGATCAGGAAGAAACTTTAGAAAAGCTCAGTACAAAATTTATACCAGAATATTAAGTACATATATAAACAATAACTAAGATTTTTGTCTCCAATATTTGAAGTAAATCAGACTAAAATCATCTTGCTTTATTAATATGACCAAACTTATTTGTATTTGATAATTGTTAAGATAACAAATGACTTTTAATCCACTTTTCTGCTCGGGGTCAAAGGCTTGACGCCGGCTGCTTCTGAAGTAGCAAGTCTTTGCTTCTTTAAAAGTTTTAATTTAACGAGCTAATATATCTGAACCCTTCCAGTGTTTCTGCTTAAATTTAGTCAATAGAGTCAAAACAGGACAAATAAGTAAAATTAAAATAAAAAGTTTATTATTGCACTAAGAATTGTTTTCAGATAGGTTTTCAGAATGAGTTGTTATTAAGTTTACACAACTAAGACAATACCAGGAGTCTTGCACAGCAATAAAAATATCTTGTGAACAGACAGGTTAGGAATATTGTACATCTTGTATCAGGACGAGCAGCCAGAGGGTTGGAAAAACTGTCACTTCTCAGTGATGCAAAATACATCACACAGACAACTGAAGAAATCAGCAGAGCAAAATCAATAGATGTAAAAACTACTGTTAAGCTTCTCATACCACTCTCTGGCAATCCAGATTGGGGAGGGCAGCATTGATCACATGTCATTTCAGGTGCTCCACCAGTTGTGAATGTGAAGATTACAGTTTAATTACTGTTGCTTCAATAGCATGTCTGGTCATAATTTATTTTTTAGGTCTATTTTCAGCCCCAGTTTTATACTTGTCTAATCTGTTCTTGTGTAATTACAGGAGCAGGTACAATTACAGGAACCAAATAGATGTAAACCAGTTAATAATGCAACTACCTTTATTAACTTTCCATATGATATGTTGTGACTTACGGAGGACTGGGGTCCACATGAAGTCAGCCTTTGCTGCAGGTTTCTTGTGGATTTCTCTTTTACTATATTGCTCAGTGCGTGTCTGATTTAGTGGCCAGGGATAAGATAAATGGGTTATTGTGTCACGTCTTATTTTTATCTCAGGAAGCAGAGCTCATTCACGCATTCGGAAAGAAAAAAAAAAAAGGTTCTAGAAACTCTTAATTTAAAAAGGTAAAGTTCAAATTACAAATACACTTTTCATCCACAAAATAAATGAAAGTAAACATTTGTGGTAGATCACTGTTAAAACAATTATTTACTAATGTGGCAACTTCAAGGTTGGATGTTTCTCGGCTTTTCAGAATAAACATTTTCTCTGGCAGTAAGAGATTAATTACATTTTTGACTATTTTTACATCTTTATTGAGGGTCCAGATAAGAGAGCAGGTTGTTGTGAATTAAAGCTTTTCTCAACCAGGCTATTTGACACACAAGCGAATAGTCTTTTCTGGACTCCCGCTAAACTCTTTTCCTAGAAAGTCAGCGTAAAACTAATCAATCAATCAATCAATCAACCAACCAACCAACCACCCACTTTATTTTGGTAAATTGTCCACATTAAACACAGGAAACAAAAAAAGAAAAATCAAAAACAACAATAAAGAAACCCATAATTTACCGAAAAAAGAAATGGGCTGGAGCCAAGCTTATTCTTGCCTGCCCTATTTCATACCCAAAACCAAAGTTGCAATTGCCCTAAACCCTAAAGCTCAAGGTTTCAACTTGACAGAGGCGAGTACTTTCACTATAAAAAAAGGTTTTATTAACAATATGTGCATTACAAAATCTGACATAAATACTGTAAGTGCTGAGTGGTGTGGAACATGGTCAAAGACTCCAGAAATAAAACTTGAGAATCCTGCCGGACTGCAGAGAGAATTATAGGCTTTATCGGCAGTGTGCCAACCCATTTATAAAAGGCTCCAATGTAATAGAGACTCATTAATTTGGACATATTTAATTGTACAAGTCCAATAGATTTAATTAAACTGTTTAATTAAATGTCTTTAATTGAAAAAGGGGAAAATTAGAGTCTCTAAAAAGACAAAATCTGATTTGAAAGAGTCTAAATGTATAAAAGGAATAAAAATGGCCAGTTTTTCATTATAAATGTGAATAGCACCAAATACTTCATTTCCTGTTTGGAGGAGCTGAATATAAACCTCTGGGATTTGAGGTGGAGGGAAATTATGGTGCACTGCTGTGATTTTATGCTGCCTTGATATTTAATCCAAAAGTCTATGAAACCGTTTTGTGGGGAGTCTTTGTAGTCTCAAATGTTATTCACATACAGACTACAATTCACTGAAATCAGGGTTGTTAAAGGAAACTTACCACTCCGTAAGCAACAGTGTCGCTGTACGAGCGCAGCTCTGGGTAGATGTTGGAGAGGAACCAGCTGAACGGTCGACATCTGAGTCGGGACCGCAGGGCCTTCCTCTCAGAAATGTCCCCAATGTCTATCCCTGAGTTCTAGGGGAAGGAGTAAACACAAGCACATTAGTTTTCCAGTTTTAGCTTTTCACTAATATTCCACAACCTCAAGCAATGCAATAAAACACAATGCGCTTCAACCCTCAGATTTGAAATGCTGCAGTAATCACGTAGCTGGATTCAGGGCCTCTGGCTCCCTCCAGCTCTGCAGCAGTTCTACAAGGCCAACCTGAGAGCCTTAAATAATAAAGGAGCCCAAAGAGAACAATAAATGTTTGGAGAGGAAAGTCCTGGTGGAATGGCATTCGTTTAAGAGACCCATTTTTCTCAAAAAAGAAGGAATGATGCATGCAAGCTATTAAACAGCAGATGGTTAAGGGGCCTTAACTAACAAAGTATTTTGATAACTTTCTGATTAAATTTTTTAGAATGGACTTAAGTGGGGGAAAAAACTGACAGCATACACCATAAAATGGAAAACAAAACTGAAGTCCAGTTTTGACAGAAAACATTTTTCATATTACTCTTGAATAAAACATTAAAGCTCTTTGGTCAGTAGCTGCTTGCTGAAACAAATAACCAATCAACCAATCCCCACTTATTGCATTTATGCGTCTAGCCATGTTACAAATTACTTTCTGAAGTTCAAAGCATGAGGATGCAGAAGGAAGGTGATTTACGTGACTTTGAATGTGGCACCGTTGTTGGGCTGGACTGAATATTTCAGAAACTGCTGAGATTTGCACACACAACAATCTCAGATATGCAGACAATTGTCCAAAACAGAAAATATCCAGTAATCAGTAGCTGTTAGAACAAAAACGCCTTGTTAATGTCATAAGTCGGAACAGAAAAGGTTGAAGACTTGTTTTAGATGACATAAAGTTAATAGCAGCAGCTGGAAAGTGGGGCGAAATGGACATTTGAACCATTGAGAAGCAGGCGGCAATTCTGCAGCAATTGTTGGGAAGTGCAACGTATTTGGGGACCAAAATCTCAGTTTCAGACACCTTGTTGAGTCAGTTAGAATGAAACCAGATGTGATGACAAAATAAGGTCCAGCTCAGTGGCCTGAGAATGTAAATTCGTAGTTAGAAGAGTTAGAAAATGGATGTCTGATGTGATTTCATCGTGTTGTATGAAGTCTAGAGGTGGAAACTCTTAGCTGCTGCACCGTTAGTTTTACAAAGCTCTGTGGTAATCAAAAGGTCACAAATGTAATTAAGATAAAGTAAGCCTCAACTTGGTTTGGAAGATTTTATACAAACTTTTCCCCCAAATGTTTTGTCAATAAATCACACTTTTCAAAGGTTTATTCATCAATCAGGTAAGAAAAACCTACTTTACTATGGAAAGGGCCAGTGCTTGGCTCGCATGTGAGAGAACATAAGCAAAAAAAAAAAAAAAAAAAAAAAAAAAAAAAAAAAAATTATCTGGTTTAAATGTATTTGCTAGAAGATTCCTCAATGCAAAAAATAAGCACATACACAATTACACCAACTGCAGGCTTTCACCCACAAACAACATGAGAATGATACTCCAAGCAGCTGCTCACCTGCAGTGGAACGTTCCAGGCCATGTAGACGTGACTCCTGTACTGGTCCATCCACACTTCAGCCACTCTCAGAGCGTTGCGGCGCACGTGGGCTGTCAAGTTCTCTGTGTAGGGTTTGTGAGCACGCTCGATGTGGGCGATCCTGGAGCAGGGCAGGACCTCCACGCTGCCCCCACATTGCCACACCTGTTGGGATAATCAGAGACTGTTTGGCAGTTCGAAATGAAAAACAGCAGGTGTTTTCTGCACCTGCCAAGTCAGAGCGAGTTGAAAGAAGCAGATTAACTACTCGAATGCGTTGACTCAACCTGTTAACAGAAGCGCAACGGAACCGTAAGACCATGCTGAGAATGCTCATCTAGGTGCTTTGCTATTTTTACACCTTTCTACACCTTGTCGACAGCGGAAAGCTGTCAAATATGTGAGCAAAGCCACGCTAACATGACGTCAGCTTCATGCAGGATTCATTAAAAATAAGAACGAGAGTACAATCCACCAGAGGTACTATAATGTTAGGTTTTTATTTTAACTTAAAAAAGATATATATATATAAAGGTAAATACAAGTCCCTGTTTGTACAACACAAATCTCACTCCGATAAAATCCATCTATAAAAACACTGATGTCTTGTGTGTGTGCCTCATGTGCACAGACACATTTTTAATAATATTTAGGGTAAGTCAGTAATTATCATTGACATAAATCTTGTTAATGTTTTGCTTAAAAAACATAAAAACGCTTAAAGTTAGCTTTGGCTGACTTTAAGCATATGCTTAAGGTCAATACATAACCTACAGGAACAGAGCAATTTCTACTTTTACTGAAGGTGGAAAGAATAAGAACAAAGTTGTTTCTGGCCAGGATATCCTCTACTTAATAAAAAGTAAAGTGCAAAACTCTTGTGAATCCTCATGGGTTCCTCCGACTGCAGCGTCTGTTTATAATAGGCGTTGCAGCAGAAGATGACGTGTCAAGGACAAGCTGTGAAAACTCCCAAACCAAAAAGGACTTCAGGAACAGAATGATGTCCTTTAGTGTTCCCAGTCCTGGGAGAGGGAACACATTTATCTGTTCTTGTACAGTATGGACCAGCCTTTAGAAACATTTTAATGCCACATGTAGATGTCTTCATTTACACATCTATTTACTAGTGGTACAAAAAGAAACCAGTGTTACATTTCAAAATAAAACTGAAGACGATAACAGGACAGACTAAAGGTCATATGTCAAACCAAAGGTAAATGCCTTTATTTTTGCAAAAAAATAAAAATAACTAAGGACCTAAATAAAAATAACTTCTCCCCAAATAAATAAAATGATAAAAAATTTTAAAATTATCTTATTAACTGGTCTACTAGTTCTGAGCCACGTAAAGTTTGGTATCTACTTGGATGGTAAAGCATATTAATATTTTCCTGTAAGACTAACATGTATCATCTGGGGTGTTTGAACAATTAGGCTTTTATGATTGAAAGTGAACACAAGCAAAAATTTAGTCCTAATGTACTGATTCTCAGGGGACACTCAGACCTATATTTTGACAATTTGTTATTTTAATTTTAATTATCTAATTGGGTAATAAACAGATGAGCATACAATGTAAATATGCCAAAATAGGTGCTGCTTTATGACTTTGGCCTCCAGTTGGCCAGATACAAATACTAAATTAGGAAAACAAAACAATGTCAAACACCGTACAACAGCCTCAGCCGTAATTAATTTCAATACTTGGGTTTAGTTCTTCAAATGGCATGTCACAGTTTCTTGTGGGTACCACCATCTCCTAGCCTGGCTGACCGTCCTCATCTAATGACATTTCAGCTGTTTGTGTTGTGGAGGTTGACAGCAACTTGGCAACTTTTTCTTTTCTTATTCACAAAGATAATAGAAGATTTGTGACCCCTCCCTATAAAAAACATAGCAGCCTCAACATAATGTTAGAGCACTTAATCATTTTGTCCAAGCACTGAGAATGCTTATTGTCAGAAACTGTCTGAACCTTTCAGAAAAAGGCTGGCGTCATCATCCTGTTTTCTTTTCAGGGAACTAATAGAAAGGAAGGAAAGGTCACCCTGATTAACAAATAAAGAAAGAAGATCCAGCTTTGGTGCTGTCCTGATTTTTACTCTAAATGTCTGCAGACATTTAGTCAGCAATTACAGACTTGTAAAAGTAGTAATGAAATTTTTCACATTTTCTCAACTAAATTCCAGAAATGTCAATAGATTTTGTTCTTTTGTTGTGCTGGACCAAAACAATATATAGCACAATTGTGCAGTGGAAGGAAAGTTATAATTTCCCCCCCCCCCAAAACTTCTCACAAATAAAAGGGTAACAAAGTGTGGTGTGCACATCTATTATGCCCCCTGATTTAATTGTGTGTAGAAACAATTTTCACTGCAAGTCTCTTGGATATCAATAATAAGCACAGATAGAAACTGACATTTTTAGCTATTCTTCCTGTTTGTAAATATTTTTCTAACCAAAAGCTCTCTGTTAGCTTAAATCTAATACATGGGTATGCTTCTATCTAAAGCATCTCAATCTTGACTCAACCCTCTATTCTGTCTTTTGCAGGTTTTAACAAGTATATTGCATTAATATACGGTATTTAACTTGATCCATCTTCCTATAACCTCTGACCAGCCAGTGTCCCCACAGCATGGTGTATTCATTTTCCTGCATACCTAATGTTTTGCCTATAAGCCAAAAAGTAAAATTTCTGTCTCGAGAACCTTCTTTCAAATGCATGTGTGGCTCTACATTGCTTGTGGGAAGCTGAAGAGGCAGTCTTGTCGCTCTTTAATTAAGACGACGTATATTGTCCCGTGAACGTATTACCCATACAAATATGGGAGGTAGAACTATACGAATTCCTGTAAAAGTGTTCCTTGGTAGGTTCAGCATTTCCAGACTTCTGTGGACGTTTTTTTAAATTTGTATAGCAACCCTTGCTGTGTTTGTGTGTTAAATCTTTCCTTCAGGGCTGCCTCATTGCCTGCGTCCATTCAAAGCAAAGAGCTGCTGCAGAGCAATAACTAAACTGTTGTACTGGCTCAGAGCCCAGACAGGAGCATAAAACCAGAGCCAAATTCTGAGGTGGTGAATGCCACTTGCAGAAATACCTCAGCGCTCTCTCCATCCAGGATTTACAACACGGGGTTAGAGCATGAGGAGGTATTCTTCAAGTATAGCAAACAGTGTCTGAGAAAGTGGGTGTGCAGAGCGAGATAGAGACAAATGTTAAAAAAAGACAAGAGAAAAAAAAACGGAGAAATTGTGTGAAACGTTAAATAAAATGTGACAAAGGGAGATAAACTGGGAACTACAGAGAGGGGATGAAAATATGAATAGAAGGTGATGGGCTTTGTTTCTTTCTCTTTCAAATCAAAAATCTGCTCCTCCGGTGGAAAAACAGCCATGCAGAACATTCACAACGCATAACTGTTTTCTTAGTCTTCCACTTTTTCTTTTTTTTTTGGTTGATGTTCACCAAATTCTACTTATGGACTTTCAGAAGTTTTAATGAGAAGATAATAAAACATCAAGTGAAGTTGCGTGTTATAAATCATATCAAGCAAAGACTGCCTGTAGCGATAAAGAAAAGCTGTCTTGAGACAATGAGGATTAAATGCGCACCATAACGTGCCGAGGAGCAGATGAAGCTTCATAAAAGCAGTTTTCATCACAATAGGGCCAGAAATACTGAACGCTTTGGCGAAAAAATGAAAAATGATGTGGGGGGAGGGGAGAAAAAGAAAATAAATCTCAATAATAACAAAAGGCGCCGCTAGTTGGTAAGACGCAGATAGAAGGAGAAAAAACTGGCTGTTCTCTGCCTTAAACCTTGGGCTGATCTTCACATGCGATGAATTATTTAGAGGAAGAGAAAAGCCCTTGAGACACAAGGACAACTGATTCTGTCAAAACATCATCACTGATTTGCATAATCATTGATCTAAAAGAGGAGCAATTTATAGTGTTAAGGTGCTAAGTCAGCAAAAGAATGAAGATATTGATTCTTCCCATCATTCCTGATGCGTTTTGGTAAAATAGCCGCAATGGATAATATATTTCTGAGAAAACAAAAAAGTTCATATTTAATTTGAGCTCATGTTTCGTGGGACCATTTAGGTAGAAATGGCATGCCAATACTAATGCTGCACCAACCATCTCAATGGATTACAGCAACAGACACGTCAAAAATAAAATAATGTTAAGCTCAGTCGAGATCTACAACAGTTTTTTTTTTTTTAATGTGAGTTTAGATTTTTGCCAATGGGTCTCATTCTGTTAAAGAGTAAGGACCGGAGCGTCTCAGGATCAATAGCTCCTATAAGAAGAATTGGTAAATCACAGAATCACCTTTTCCAAGCAATGGAGTAGAAGACAAAGTGCAAACAGCTAATTTATTCACAATGAGATGTGCTCTGGCCTGTACTAACCAAATTAGTGTCTATATGCAGTCAGCCATGGGACCAGTCTTGTTGGGCAAAATGCTGCATCCTTCGTTGGTAATGTTTGACACAAGTTGACTGATAACATCCTTTAAGTATAAGTGCTTTCAAGATCCGTCTTTTACCTGCATAACATTGACAACATTTCCATAATGTTGCAGAAAAACTACTCCATGTCTTTATTTTTAAAGAATAAATTATTGTGATTCTTTAAAAGAACCCACTCCCAAATTTAAAAGCTGTCAGCTGGTCCAAAATGCTGCAGCAAGAGAATACAAGAAAATAACCTATTAGACAAAAATTTGCTTCTCTTCATTAAAATTTTGCTTCCCCATTAAAAACAAAATTCTTGAATTTTGAAGTTTTATCATATATTAGAGATCTGATCTATTATATAGGATTAAGTTCTAGGTTTTAAGTGGTTCCAATGAGGAGGCAGACCTTTCAATTACCAAGCTTGTCTCCGATTCATTGACACTTTGAACATATGTGTTTAAGAAGATCTAAACCTCAGAACGCTGTGCATTGTGCTGACATAGGCATCAGAAGACGGGTACACCGTGATTATTAATGGGTGGACATGTTTGATAACAGTGCTTAGGTCAGATGTGGCATTTAAATGATAATGAATTGGTACTAAGAAGTCCACCTGCAATTGAGTCAGCTATTTAGTGTGCACTCTTGCAACGCCCATAGACATAGAGGAATAACCCATCCCGTTATCACCCACCTTACATGTCGAACATGTGAAGATCAGCGCAGTAAGTTTACCAAGAGCTTTGAAGAGCCTCAGCATTTCTTTTCTGCGTTTGTCACCATTTTTTTTCCTTCAGAGGGTTGTGCGTGACTCTGAGCCCTGTTCTAACGCACAGGCAGAAGCGGATTGTGCGCAGAGCAGTCAGCAGCTGCAGGGAACATTTGACTTGATTCATAACAGCACACACTGTCAGGGTCGTGACTGCAACACTGAGAGCTCTCCTGCAGGGAGGTTGTCTGTCCATGGGCTGCATTTTATAGTGAGCAAATAATCCTTTACGTTTGTTTGTTTCAGAGAGCTGAAGCTCCTGCAGCCGACATAACCGACCCAAAATTAGTCTGACATCACAACTGATTAAGAAATTACCAACAAATAAGGAGTCCCTGCTGTGTGTAAAAATACTTGTATCTTTATGGGTCTAACATACAGCTTGAGACAACTGGCTGATAATCCATTAAAAAATGTACATCTACACAATAAATATGGTGTAGATATTTACAGTCTCACTCATATCCAAATACATATTGTGTAGATATATATATTTTGTAAATGCATAAATCTAAGTCTACACATTTGAATTTATTTAAAGTATAAAAGCAGATGTTAAACTGAAAATAAATGTAGCACATTCATGGCAATATATATATTGCTTCATTTTATAGATGTTTTAATATCATTGTCATTTTAACACTATGTTAAAATTTTGTTGTCACATTTTATCTTACTGCAGTTAAATCATTAATGGTCAGCTTGATTTGCTTGAGTCAGGCTAAATGAAAAACGTGGATGACAGAAAAAGCTCCCATTATGTCAAAGGAAAGGTCATTTGTCTGCCTTTGCAGGAGGAACGAGGCTACAATTAAGATTATTTCAATTCAGACAGAGACAATGGCTGCAAGACACTTTTCCAGATGGCACCAGGCAACAGATATTATGAACATCCTCGGTGCTGAGATTCGTCTTACTCTGATGCCGAGCTCCACATTTTCTCCACCATAAATTTCCATTCCTTCATCGAGCAGGCCGATCTCCTCAAAGTATTTCCTGTCGACCACAAAGCAGCCAATCAGGGCAGGACTCCTGAAATAGAAAGGAAACGAAGGAAAGAGAGCTGTCAGAAAAAAAAATGATTTAAATGCAAAGCAATAGGGGAGATTAAATGCAAACATTCTCAGAAGCCCACATACAAAAAGCCTTATTCAAACCCACAATTAGCCCACACTGGAAATCGCACCCCGAGGGGCTGTGTTTTTATCCCAAAAACATTACATATTCAAAGCTCAGGAGAAATGTTTTAGAATGTCAAACTCAACATATATGGCATCATACAAACAAAGGCACAGTTGTCAAAAGGAGGGCTCAACATCAAACTGAATCAACAGGAGTGGAAAAATAACTCCGATTAGTATTCATCCCATCAGTCCCACACATCTCCTCATATCAATATGTAATACAACAGACTGACAAAAACAACTTGTTGGGGGGAATATTTCTTCCCTGAGGATAGACAGATTGGCAAACAGACAGCGTTCCCACGGCAGGGTTTCAACATCAAACATCACATTGAGATCACGGCTCATATATAAACTATGGTCGTTTTTATAGCACAGTTGTCTGTGAATAGAGGTGGAGAACTTTGCATTGTCAAGATGATGCGGTTCTGTTGGCATCTTCAGGGATCTTCAGCTGCCACCAGAGGAGTGTGCAGCCATGTGAAACATCAATGATAAAAAGTCAGTTCCTCTAAGTCAGAGGTGTCATGGCTCTGAACCAGAAAGACAGCTCCCTCTGGATCAGGGGTCAGTATCTGCCTCAAATGAAGCAGTTCAGGTCAATATTTTAGTTTTAAAGACCAACAGTAGGATTAACTGCAGTAATGTGGGTGATGCCACAGACAGTTGTAGTGACCATAGCTTAGCTAACAAGTGTAAAACGTGAATCCACTGATTTACTGGTCTTGTTACCTTTTAAGTTTCACACAATGTCATCAGATAAAAGTCATGACTGAAAACACGAGTTGTGGATACAAGCAGCTGAAATTCCATCCTCCCATGTACCCTGGTATCTTGATGGCTGGTTTCATGCCTCTTACGCTGCATCCTGCATGCCTTGATTCTGCATTTGGGTTCTCACCACTCCATTAACAATGGAAAAATTTATAAATGTCATTTTTGTTTCTACTCTGAAAATCAACTGGCCAAATATTTCCTTGCAAGTAAGGCAAAGTTTCACAACACTTTGTCATACAACTGGAGGGTTCTTGCTCTCAGGTATATGGCCATATAGACAAGTAAATAGTTGGGGCTATTCATCTTTCTTGGCCATAATATTGAAGACATGTCTTTTTGTAATAATCTATAAACATTGTGTTTGTTTGCTTGCAACTGTAGAGGTTTTTGCAGATATCGATGAGGAAGCAACTTTGCTTTTATTGCTGGGTTTATTTCTAAAGTCAATCCCTGCAACCCATATTAATCATACAGGTCACAGGTATTGAATTTCTGATCATATGCCTGCATTGCCTTGTAAAATTGCATGATTGTTCTATATTGCAATTTTGTTTCAGTGAGTTACTGCTAATGCATGATGAATTTTGAATAAAGTGTTTTTGAATTAGAATTCAATCATCATAACGTAAAACTGAGTTTAGTACGTGATCTCATCTAAGACACTTCAATACGCAGTAAGGGAAGTTATTACTGCTTAATGCGTGTAATAAGCACGCATTAAGCGTGCTTATTACGCTTAATGCGCAATAAGCATTAAGCGTAATAAGCTTAATGCTTATTACGCATTAAGCTTATTAATGCGTAATAATAAGCTTATTACGCATTAATAAGCGTATTATTAATGCGTAATTAATAATAAGCTTATTATTAATTACGCATTAATAATAAGCGTAATTATTGGAATTCCAACATTGGAATTCCAACAATTCCAATATTGTTGGGATGTTCTCAGTGGAAATGAACAGAACGTTTTCTGCTTACCTGATGGGAGCTGTGTGGTTGCGTAGCATCCACCAGGACTTTGGTGGGTTGAGGTATCGACACCAAAGCTCCCAGTCAAAGCCCTGAGCAGATAGGGGGTACTCCTCAATCTCAAATGTGTCGTACTTGATATTGTCAAAGGAAGGCGAGACCACTCTGGTTCGGTCCTCCTTTATTCTCTGCAGGATCGGTTCTGCCCTGTGAGGTGACGGAGACCAGACAACCTTTAGCATTTAAAGCTTAATGTCAAAATTTAACAGTTTTGATTTAACAGTTTTGATTTAAGACATTTTAAAGGCCTGTTTTAGTCTCACAACATTAGGTTTTAAGAACATCTGGGATTTATACAGAGAAACTTAACTTGAACTTTATGAGCCTGAATCTGATAGGTGTGCTCTTAAATTGTGCAAGTGATTTATAATGTCTCTTCTTGATGAGCACTCATTAATTCACTTTTGAACACACAACTGTGTGTTTAAAAGTTTTTGATAGCCATACTTATAGCGGGCAAAATAAGCCAACTACACTTGTCCTACATAAACTTTGTCTACAAGAGATATGAGATTGAAGCAAGTTTATCATAAATGCTTTGATATTTTTTGCCATTAATTTATCAGTTTCATGTTTATTATGATTTTAAAATAAAAAAAAACAAGAACAACTCTTACCATTATTGACTATCCATACACCGAATTGGTGTAATTATTGTGTTCACTGAATCTATAGTGCAGAGTGATTCTGGATTAGAAAGGTCAGATCCGCCTTTAACATAACTGATTCCAAGAGGTGAGGTGCTGACTCCTTACAGATGGCAGGGTGCCATCAGAGAAAGGAATAAGTTAGGTGCCTAGAATATGAATTCCCAGGAAGTTCGATCTAAACCCTGTTTAACCCTTTGATTTGAATCAAAGAGGGTGCAAGGGGAAACTCTGATACTCTTGTTGATGAGGTTGGGTGTCACGCAGGGATCTGGGAAAATCTGCAGACTTCAAAGAGCAGATTATGAATTTATAGATCAGGTCACAATCAGATAATGCGGGATTCTGTGGACGCAAACGCAAATCTGCAATGAGATGGCTTAGTATTCACCCAGGTCCAGTTAGTTTAAGAAGGACAGATATCACAAAAAAAAAAAATGGGGAAAAATGTTCAGCATTTTTAGACAAATAATCAAGTTTTCTGCATCAGGCTTAGCTGTCATATACAGAAGCAAAATTCAACCTTGATTCAGTATTGAAGGCAAACCTGTAAATCACTTCTTGTCTTCTTTATACTAGATCAGCACTTTTCTAAAGGTTTTCACTAAAGATACGTTGGAAAACCAAAAACCTCAATTGAAAAGTTTTAAATAGCTCAAACCTTGCAAGGTAACACAGTTCTCTCATAGATAAAATGTCTATCAAATGTTCAATGACAATGAAAAGAAAACTGATATCGCTGCAGAGTTATACCAAAAAGCTGGAATAAAGGCAATAAAATGGAGAAAAAAAAATCTAAATCTTTCGTCTTATGGGAAAGCTTGCTGGTGAGGGCTGTCGTTTAAAAATGCAAAGTGTACTTAAATGTTCCCTGAGGAAACTAAGTGTTTATAGTGTAATTATTCTTGCTTATGCGCTTAATGAGAGAGCCAGTACACCGATAGTAACCCACTACACTACTAATAATTCCTATAAAATTTAATGTATAAAATAAATGGGCTTAAATATTGTGTGAAACAAGTTTTAGTCTCTCTCAGAAATGGGAAAGACCAGGTAATATTGCACTATAGTAAGAATGAAGGTAGAGATTTAGATATGCTTTTATATTTTGCTTTTTAGCAGGTTGTGTAAAAAGCATGTCTGGAAAAAAGTTACCTAAACAAATGAAGTTTATTTCGTCCAGCTTTACTGGATAACAGAGATTTAACTCAGAGATGTTGGCATAAAAATAAAGGTGAATATGAGCAAATCATCTCATAGCCACTCTGGAGGAGCAGTGCCAGAAAATGTCAGGATATCTTGGATAGCATTTTTTTGGATTGAATGGAAATTAGGTAATCACTGGGTCCTTCTCCAAAATACGTATAAAATGAATACAGAAGGTGCTTTGCACATATAGGACAACACTTCTTCCACTGTCATTTTAGTCCTGCAGATCTAAATAATTAGAATAAAAAAAACTCTGAGCTGAGCAGAAGAGAAGAGTCAGGACTCCTGAACAATTTGGATAGAATAGAGCGGACCCTGTCTCTGACTGGTCCAACCTTGTGAACTCTTACAGGACAAAATGTTGTCCTACAGCAAAACATGGAGATGAACAACTTTAGCATTATGATCACTGTGAGACTTTGCTACTGCAACAGACTTTTACACATATTTACCAAGAGTGCCAATACATATGGGCAAATTATTAATAATACTCTGATGTTCTGCGATTAGAGATGAGAGGAAACTCCTGTGTTGTTCTGTCTTTTCCTTACAGATGAACCTCGTCTCTGGATATGGACATTTATACTACTAGGCAGCAAAACAGAAACATGGTCAGCATTTTTAGCAAGCCCTGTACTAAGTTGGAAGGAAAAAAAAAATCCATAATAATGGGGAAACAATTAGTGAGACCTCCACATTAAGAAATCGTAAAGGTTTAAAAGCTTTAGAAAAAAAAAATGGTTTCCTCACTACTGAATCCTAAAAGTCTTTGGAGCTTTGAATCTCTAGGAAACTCTAATTTAAATGAAGCGTAGCGTCAGTAAATGCCAATTAATTATCAACCAATTTATTGCAAAGAAAATGGAATTATATTTAATACCCAAGAGCAACAATGTCTTCAAGCAAGTTTCTGCAAAGATAAACTTTATTTTTTTTTTTAAATTAAATTAATTAAAGTCTTGGAATTAATTTGCATCTGCTTGGCATTTTTAGCTCGATGTTATTTTAAGTTAAAGTTTTAGAAAAGAATAACTCTAATGGACTTGATTTTAAAATCTTGAGTATCAAAGTATTCCATTTTGAATCGAAAGATGAATATTTTTTAGACTTTGATGAAAAGCGGTAGTGTGAACAGTGTAAAATGATAATTGTCCAGTTATTTGCAAATACAATATTTCCTAGTACGTTAATGAAAAGAAATAAAAAATGAATGATTACCATCCACCCATTCATCCATCAGCATTCACTACAACACTAAGACAGAAGGATAATTTAGACAAAGTAACATATTACATATTGCAGTAAACTTAAACCCACACACTCAGAGATTTTCAAAACTAATTTGATTCCTATTTGAAACATTTTATTCTCCCACTCCACACCCTGGATGAAGACTTTGCACTGTGAGCTACAGCTCAGATTGTCCCTGGATGACAGCTAATTTGAAAGTCAAAGATGACACTTCTCTGCTTCCTCTACATGACAGACAGGTTTTTATATCTTTCTTTGACAAGATGCCCAGTCCACCGTCAGCAGGCTCTCACCTCCAGCAGCACATTCCCACAACAACCCTCCCATGTTATGTCACCTTGTGACTCTCTTGTGATACGTCTTTATGAGCTACACATTGAAATGATCATTTTATGGGCTCCACAGCCATGAATGTTGTGCTTGAGCAAGCAAGGATTTTGTGCAAGTTTGTTAAATTTCTTTTTTTGCATGAAAATTTGACTAAAGGTTTACTGGTGCCGAATTTATTGGTGAATGGAGAGGGCATCTTAGTTGTAGAAAGGTAGCGACAAGTTCAATGCAATAACTTACTGGTGGTACAGCCAGTATGGTGTAGGTGTGAAATACAAATGACACAAATATTCCTGCTTTGTGTCATTGTCCTTGTCTTGGTATGGTTGGCTGGTATTATTCTACCATCTTCTCAGGAAGGGTTAAGAACAAGAAGAATTTCTTG
>CAEGAE010047016.1:0-47948 GCA_903067095.1 Girardinus metallicus
ATATATGTGTAAATATAAATTAGTTTTTAAAACGTTGCTGAAGCAAGACCCTCCCTAAATGATGGATTGCTCACTTCTGGTCCTTAAGTGAGGATTCACTCTGGCTGAATCGAGTCGGTTGGTCTGTGACTCAAAAAAACCATATAAACTTTTGGTTTCAGTTCACCTGAAAGTACCCATCCATTTTTAACGGTATTCATTTCATCTTTCACTGTGGGCAAACGGCAGCGTGGCGCCTGGGCGTGGCCGTGAATGATGACGCTTTGATGTGATAGACGTCAATGAGTAAATTACGTTTCAGATATTCCATCTATAGAGGTTTTTCTTGCTCACAGAAGACACTGCTACATGTCACATATGACATAAATGCAACCTTATATGAGAAAGCATATAGGAGTTATGAGCATGTGCTCTGCTTGTTCTCATCCAGCGATGAAGGTAATGAAAAAATAAATAAAATAAAATAATAAAAAAATATATATATATATATATATATATATATATATATTTATATATATACATATATATGTTTTATTATTATTATTTTAAGATTTTTCTTTGTTGAAGATAAAAATGAGTGTGCGCAATGTTCAGTTACCCGCTTATCGTTTAGTTTGGTGTCTCTCCCAACTGGACAAACAAACAACCATGCACACACGCCTGAGCAATTTGGAAACGGGACCAAATAATTTAGCAGTTGTGTTTTTTGGACCAAGGAAGGATCGAACCCACCCACGCGTGGACGGAGAAAACATAGCAAACTCGACACAGAATGACGCAGAACTTTGTTGTTCCAAGGCAAAGGTTTGATCCACTGTGCAGGCAGTGGATGGCAAGGTGATGAAATAAATAATAATAATAAAGATGGATGTTTTCTCTCCTCTTTAACACCCTACTTTTTTTTTTTTTAATCTGCATCCTCCTACAGTTAAAGAAATAGTCTCTTTCAGATTATTAAAAAAATCTTTTAAGGTAATCTGATCAGATTGAAGATTTTATCCGTTCTGACAATGATTAATTGATTTTTAGTTTAAAGTTTAAAATAGAATTAAACTTAGATTTTGGGTTTAATCACTGGTTTCTGGTCCAGTTACACAAACATGCACAGACTCTATACTGACAAATTGCAATATTTTATCTTTTGACTGTAAAGCAAAAATATTTAAGTACCATTTTGGGACTCTTGGCAGCAAAATGGTATTTTGCTGAAAAAAACTATTTCAGTTTTTGGTCAACTGAAATAGTTAATAAGATGTCCAGGTGTCTCCAAGTCAGTTTATCCAACTGCTGATTTGCAGCTCTATTTTTGTATTCAGTCTCTGCCATTTGCATACTTCCTTTTATTCCCATGTACCTATGCTATTGTGCTATAGGTTAGTTTTTCTTAGTAGAAGGTACTGCGAGTAATGTATAGAAATAACACTGAGTCACAAGTTTGTAACTCATTTTATATGCAAAAAAGGCACAACTGAAACACCAAAAGACAGGATTTCAAAGAGGTAAACTAACCGGCCTAGTCAAAGTCCTTTAGTTTCAAAACGAGCACAAATCATCATCCGACTTGCTGTAGAGTTGATATGAAGCGTTAGCGCCCATATGTATGTGATAATCTGTATTATGGCCCAACAGCTTGGGTTTTGTCTGAACAACATTGAGATATTTTGTAGTTTGGATGGAAACGTAAGTCTCAACTCTGTGTTCCTTGACTTACTAGTCCTGGAAAGATACAGGTTTTCTCACTTTTAAATGAGGAATTTCATATTTTTTGACCTTGGTATGGTCCTTCAGTAAGACCTCTTTAAATGTTTGAAGTATTGGAATATTCCAGTTATGTAAAACCACCGCAACTTTCACGTTTTTCAGTCATGCTTGCTTCTGCATTTTTGACTGTAAAATATTGCTCATAGGGAGGAAAGAAAGTGACAAAACAGATTTTCGATGACCTCTTGCGTGAGAGCTTCCTTTGGTTTCTACTGTGCGATGTTGGAGTTCAGAACGGTTCTGCTGTTCTAATTTTGCATATTTCACGCAAGTCCAAATTGCAAATCAAATAAAAGATTAAAAAAACAATAGGATTCCAACAAATGATAATGCACGCACTCAACGCCAATAAGTGGCTCTGACCGGAATGGCGACCTGGGTAAGTGCGCTGTTTGTAGCCACATCTCCTCTTCCTCTCTCCCATTTTGTACACAACCAAATGAACACACACACACACACACATCCACCACGCCCCACCCTGCTTATTGTGCTTCTGATTTTTGTGTGTTAGGCAGTCCTGATGTTGAAAAGCATTTTTTTTGTTTGTTTCATTGATCAGACCCTTGGTTTCAAGAAACTCTGGTTGATGTGGTATAAAACAGTCCTACACTTTAAAAACCAGATAATCAAATTTACTCAAAATTTTCTAAATGTAAAAAAGAACAGTTTAATTTAGCACCAGCCATGAAACATAAAGGCAGCCTTCCGCCATGTCGGACTACGTCTTTTTACCACAAACAGTCTGCAGAACCTGTGTGCATGTTCTGCAGACATGCACACAGACCACTTGTTTTCTATTGGTTTACGTTAAAGTGCAAGATGAACCTATTGTTTTCCACCCCCGGGAACTGCCTTACCCTGTGTGGCGAAAAACCAAAAACCAACACCGGTAGTTCCCTGAAACGTAACAATGAAGAAATGTCCCCCTACATTGTCATCCAGAAATATGTTTCAATTGCTTTTTATTCTCGCTGCCTTCAGAGTTATGGACACCCCCTGCAGCAAGGCGCCGTGTACAACCAGCAGGCATACTCACCGGGCCACCAGTACCCGGGGCAGCCGGCCCCCGTCGTCATGCAGCCCACGGTGTACGTCACCCAAGGCCCTCTGACCAACCCCGTCAACGACTACATGGGCTACTCCATCTTCACCATGCTCTGCTGCTGCCTGCCACTTGGAATCGCTGCCCTCATCTACTCCATCTCGGTGAGTTCTTTTCACCGGTAATTGTTTGTTCTCTTTGATCCCTGCACCGAACATACATCTGACCGTTTCACCCCAGGAAGAGATGAAACGCCAGGCTGGCCCCTGGTTGCATGTTAGTGCAGGCCTGTTCGTGCAAGCTGATGTTCCTGCACTTGTTCAACCACGTTATGGCAACAAAAGCGGGATTAGGAGGAGGATTCATTTTATCTTGTTGGGTCTTACCTTCAGTTCCACTTTTGTTTTAAATGACAAAAACCTCTGTCTGCTCTAGCAGGTCCAGTTGATTTTTTTAATTATTTTTAAAAGGGTATTTATTCAGTTTAGTTCAAATGAAACACCTTTTTAGTGTAAATATTACCAAGCAGAGTCAGGTGGAAGATGGGTGTAAAAAAAAATGCTGTTTTGGCTGTGGCTTTTCACTTCACTGCAACAAAATTTGATTTTCAGTTTAACTGCTAACTTAAGTTAATTAAATAGAAACCAAAACGTAAAGATGTTCTGAGATTAAATTACTCAATGTACAATACAAGTGATATCTTAAAGCATGGTGCTTTATTATAGGGGTGTCAGAATAAAAACAACCCTTCATTTAAAAGTTTTCGAAAACCGTGTACCCTTTCTTTTTTTTTTTTTTTTTTTTTACCAGTTTATGATTTAACACTTTATGCTATGAATTTAACAAGTCCCGATTTTGAGAAGTAAATGACCTTTACTGGAAAAGGAATGTGGAAGTGCAAACAGCAGAAGGTACAGAACGTGCATGGAGTTCTCCATTGTTGAAGTAATTGACATTAGATGATTTTTAAATGTGTTCGAATCTATGTACGTCTCTTGCATCTCATGAAGGCTTTGTTAACGCTGAGGGTCCGAGTTGAAATGTGCTTCAGCCTTGTTAGTTTACTGTACTTCCCCTGCTGCAGCCAGCTGGCCCCTCTGTGTGTCAGCTATGGGTGGCAGGAGAAGTGCTGTTGACAGACTGCTGGGCTGTTTCCTCAGAAGCAGCAGCAGCAGCAGCAGATGATGAAAGCTTTTTTTGTGACGGTCCACATATAACACCAGCAACAATTTATGTCGAGGATTGGAGCCCCAAACTGCAACGCAGCGCAGGACTCTCTTCCTGCCCTGGACGTTTAAGTGGATTTAATGTACAAACTGTCCTGGTGGTTTAAAATGCCTGCAGGTCGTTGGGAATATCTGAGGCGCTCTGCGGGATACAGTGACCTACAGCAGTCATTGCCCTCAGGTGGCTTCTTTATCAGTGGTATTTAATGAATCATTAACCTAATGATAAATATAAACTCAGACACTAAAACATTGTGATAAGTAAGATTTTAACTTGTTTTAACTGCAGACACTCTTGTTAAAAATGGACTTTGAAAATGTCCACAAGTATGTGACTTATAAAAGGTGTGGCTTTTTCATATTTATTAAAATTCTCACGATATTGGGACAATTTAATATGGGACAGATAATCTCCCTTGCCTTTTCCCTGTGCTACTACTGCCATGTGCAGGAATGCATTGATCGGTCAGAAACAACGAATCACAGCCAGGAGGAGGGACTTAGTGCAGTCAATCATTCTTGTGTATGCTGCTATCAACATGTTTAAACATGAAAAGTATATCTGATTCAGTAATTGATTAACAAATCAATAACCGCACACATAAGAATAGCTTGTAGCAACATTAACTCGCTTAACATGACTGGGCTATTACTAGCAAGTAGCATATTAAACGATCCCAAGCGACACATGAATATTAAGATAACACCCTACAAGAACCATTAGCAAACTTTTATACGTATTTTTGACTGTTTCTTTACTGTTAAGCCAATATTCACTTACTTATGACCCACACTGACACAACAGCTACGACTGAACCGCACCTCTAAAACAACAGTCAGCTCTCGACTTAACTACAGTAGACTAGGATGGCTGTCAAACAACATAGCTGGAATGGTTCTAACTCTTCATCACAGGCGCTACGTTAAAGTTGTGTGATTCTTGCTCTCTTGTGTTGATTTGGTGATGATGGAGTGATGTTTTCTTTTGGGGGGAGAAAAAAAAAGGAATAATGCAAAATCCAACATAAGTTGACAAGTCGCATTCCCGTTTAGCTTGTTTGAGTTAAGCTCTGCGAAAATCCCCATCATGACTTTTGTGTTGCTGTATTCAGTCGACATCTCGTTCCTCAGCGTCGGATGTTTGCTGAGATGCGTTGAGTGTAAGCCCCAAGACGTTTAGGCCAATCGATGAGTCGCTTCTCAATTTGAATTCTTCCTTTTCGGGAAAGAATTTGCTAAAGTTATGCAGAGACTCTCAGCTGTTTTTACATGTTTTTACATGTTTTTACATGACCTTTTTTACATGAGAAGTCTCAAAAACCTTCAAGGTTTGTCTTTTCATCCTCAATAGATCAGGAATTTTTAGTTGGTTTAGTGTCCCAAAGCAGACAAAAAAAGGTAACATTGTCCCACCCGCTCCAGGTTGAAAACACAAAAAAGATTCATCTGAACCTTAACTCTGATCGCTCAGATTAAACTTTTAACCACCAATGAATAGAGTTGTATTGATGTGATGTGATCGTCATTACTCCACGATGACGTTGTTGCTGGTTAAAGAACATTACTAAGGGAGCAAATAATGTTCGACACAGAGACACCAGTTCTCCTTTCTTCCGTGGCAAAGAAAGGGAGTTGACCAGTCTTGTAAAATAACACACTTCCTGTTCCCATGATTGCCTTTAGACAAAGACCAGAAGGTTTTGCTCAAACAGTTTCGACTCGAGTGACCTGCTTTATATTTGGACATTATAACATTCTAAAGTTTTTATGCTGTCCTAAAAAAAAAAAAAATCGTACAGTAAAAGGAAAATCTTTGCATCGACTTTAGAAGTCAGTCGAGCTTACGTTTCAGAAAACCTTTGGTTTTGTACAAGAAAAAAAAAATTTGTCATTTAAAATTACTGGTCACATTTCACTGTGAAATAAATTTTAAATCACTTTAGACAGATAATCTTTAGATCAAAATGACATGCATGGTTTTTACATTTGCTGATCTATTTACCTGTAAATTGTTGCAGAACAAGATAAAATCTTAGCTCCCAAGCGAGCTCTTACCTGTGCTGACATCACACAAGGCTACTGATTAGAGTTCACTGGTGGTTTTTCTTGCTCTTTTTCCCTCTTTATTTGCACATCTGTGAATTAAGTAATGACTTTCTGCAGCATATGGCAACATCAAAATGCATGATAGACATTCATATCACGGGCTCTCATTTCCAGAGATCCAGGCAGCCCGAAAGTAGAAAACACTGTTGCTGTGCACTCCATCAGTGAACGATTTGTCCTTTGTAACTCAAACAAAGTGTATCATCTGCTATCTCTCAGAGTAATGGGGTAATTGGTAATGGCATAATGATGTTTATTGCATCTCCTCTGGGATCTGCAGTCTTATCACCTTACCAGAAGTGCAGCGAGAAAGGAAATGTCTTCCTTTGCAGGAAGAGAGGCCGCTGAAATGCTGTTCGAAATGGAAAAACTGGCGTTTGTTCGAAACGAACAGCAACTGTGTCTGCTTTTGGGACCGTAAACAAACTTTATTCTTGTGCATGTTCCACAAAAGAGTTTCCTGATTTGGTTTATGCGTCCTCCTAAGCGCTGCTTCGTAGTGGCTCTGCGTGATGAATATGTTGTTTATTGTTGATATACACTGCCTTGCAAAAGTATTTGGAAACACTTGGAACTTTTCTCCATTTATGTGACATTACTACCACAAACCTCAGTGTAATTTTATGTAATCTTTTGTGAGAATCTCTACGCAGGACGTCTAGTTGCAATGTACTACACAAATCTAGCCTGGGAAAGAGTAGCAAGAAGAAAACCATCACAGAAAAAACAAATAAAAAATCGTCAGATGTCTTGATTGCCCATTGATGCAGTTCATCTAGTGGCCACGGAAGCTATGTTGAAGAAGGAGCAAAGACCAAAGCTGAGCTCCAGTTGCATGCAAAACCATGTGTTGGGGAGAAACTAGCGTAGCACATTAGTCTAACAGGAGGACGGATGCAAAAGACTGAAGCAGAGATTGACCTTTTAGCACAACAATGATGCTGAGACACAGCCAGAGTTTATTAAACAGCCCCATATTACTGAAAGAGATGGAGGAACCACCAGTGCCGAAAGTTAATCACGTGAAGAGCTACTTGTCGGCTAAGACTTAATCATTTATGATCTGTTTACATTCATTTGTGAAGACGCAGTAAACATGATGTGGTGTGGGATTCGACCATTAGGCTTTTTCCTTATTAGGACTTGCGTCTAAGAGCTGAGATGGCAGCAGCCGGAGACGGCAACAAGATGCTGCAAAACAAACCTCTTAATTCCACTGAACCCACGGCCATTGGGAAAAAGTCCTGAGTGGTTTTTCACTCCAGTTGGCACCTTTTTTTTCCTCACTTTCCTGCAAAGGCAATAAAGTTGTTTTACACCGGAAAAGGAAAAAAATGGCAGAAATGTTTGAGGTGGACAAGATCTGCTGCAAAGGAAGTTCAAATTAACATTTTTCTTTTTTTTTTTTTCTTACTGTTGTTTTGAAAAAGTCTGATCTCAGCTTTGGATCAACGCAGTTTGTGTGGAACGTCAAGACAAGCAGCGTTTTGTTGGGAACCTGAGCTTACTGCACGCCGCTCTCCGCCTTTGTGTTCGCGCCATGAAAGGGTTGCTTTCTTCCTCTTCAAATCAGCCTTTTATTACTGACGGGAGCTGAGCATCAAACCATTTCGGGTCAATGGTCATTGCGTGCGAGGGCAGGGAGTGTATTTCGCCAGGCGAGAAACTCCAGCATGGGATCATTTCCTCTCGTCGGTCCCAATGTGTGACCCGTGCTTTCACTCTTGATGACAAACAATTGGGAAATGCAGCCCTCCTTAAACTTCAGCAAGTGTTCAAGAATTTCAACATTTCCAGTATGTTTCTTAATCATGAGCGTTTCTCTTTTTTCCTATTTTTATTTTTTTTTAATAGGACGCAGATTTAAAGATTGGGTTTTGCAGTCTGGTAAATTGAGGCTTGAATAACCTGTTCATCTGTTTTTTTTTTTTTTTTAATGAACTGTTTATTCTCTCTTTCAGTGTCTTTGGATATGTTTGTGAATAAACAAATTCAGTTATTGTGCATGTTTGAACAAGTCTGCTTTTCCCTTTCGGCGCTCCACGGCGTTACGCACAAATGACCTAAACGCACAATGGGAACTTTTATCTACAATCTTGACTACGTGTGGCACCTTTCAATCCTTCCCTCCCCCATAACGACGAACCTCTACTAGTTTTTCATACATTACTGAACTTACGTGAATATGACAAAGCAATATTTTTTTGCAGCCAATATAAAGTTAGATGAGCCATAGGTTTTGCCTCCTGACAGTAAGCATCTGTGAGCCTTTATAATGAAAACCTGAGTTGATGAGCGAAATTTTGTCATCATGTTTTTCATGATATTAAAGTTTTTCTTTCCTCTCTATTTTGTCATATTGCAACCACAAACCTCTATGTTTTATTGGGATATTATGTGACATAGCCAACAAAAGGTAGGGCGTTATTGTCAAAGTGAGATAAAGCGATTTTCAAAGGATTTTACAAACCTGGAAAATGCACTCCTATCATAAAAACCCAGAATCCCAGCAGACAGGTCAGGGAGGAACTTTAAAACTTCAAAACAGGGTTCGACTACACTGCTCAGGCCATCATTTCAACATGGAAAGAGTGTGGCACAAGAGCAAACCTACCAAAACGTGGCTGTCATACAGCAGGTTGACAGGATAAATATGAGCTGTTTTGGGGGAGGCTTTTAAAAAAAGAAGACATTGGAAAGTTCTATTTACATGTAGGGAACAATAGATGTTTGGAAAAAGACTTGTTCAAATAAGACCACAACTAAACGTTTTTTTACCAAAAGTGGAAAAGCCGCACACGTCGTTCCTGCTGTGAAATATTTTGGTTTAGAACTCCGTTTTTGTGGGCTGCGCTTTTTTTTTTTTTTTTTTTAATTTCAGGGTTGTTTCAGGACTTACTTCCTGAAACAACCCAGACAAGCTAATTTGTTTAATTTGTTAGTAAGTGGGGAAAATAACCTTCCCTGTATGTATTAAGGTTAAAGGAGATTCTTGGAAATTCCAAATAACGGTCAAAATTAGTAAAACAAAATATATATACATATATCTATATAGGTATATATGGACATATATACGTGTATATATATACATCTATATATAGATATATATATGTATATATATCTATATATATATATCACATGCTTTATGGATCCATCTGCTTTCAGAATGTCATGAACCAAGGTGTTTCAGTCTGTGGTTGTGGTTAATCTGTGGTTGTAAGGGCAGACTTTACTGGGCCAGAGTTATCGTGGGTGAAAGGTGTTAAAAAATTGTCAAACTTGCATCATTGTGTCAGGGTTGGCGAAATTGAGAAATGATTTCGCCACAGACAGCTACATTGACTACGAGGTCACCGTGTTTTCTTCTGAGAACAGGACGCTCGAAGCTTATATCTTTCTGTCTTATTCAGATGTACTCCTTTCTGTTTTACGCAATTTTTTCCAACCCTCTTGATTTTTTTTCTTTTTTTGAGAACGAGGAGATTGAAAGCAGTGAGGCACACTGCAAAGATATGGATGAGTCGACCTTCCCTCGCCTTGACTCGCGTGGCCGAGCCACTTGTGAAATCTGACTTTCTTTGAGCACTCGGTCGTCTTTCATTTGTTTAAATCTCTCGTAATGGACCTTCCAGTCAGGCCGGCCTCTGCAGACCGAGAGAACAATGGCAGGCGCAGCATTATCGTGGAAGCGTTTAAAACTCAATTTTATAATGGAGCTGCAGTCAGACCCAACGGCTGAAAGCGTTTTTTTTTTTTTTGTTGTTGTTTTTTTTTTTTACACCACATCCGTTCACCATGGTTGTGGCAGACTGTGGGAGTGGGTTAGAGTTGGGTGAATAGCTCTGTGGATGCATCCTTACCGTCTGATAACATTCCTCCAAATTAAAGGGCAGCAAGCCGTTGGTTTAACTTGGCAGCTTTAGCGGGAGTATTCTTAGAAAGACATTCACCCTGAAGCTAAATGGCATTCTTGTTGGCTTTGGTGTGTTAACTTTAAGAAAACAATCTCAAGAAAAAGAATGTATCCGATAGGGTTCTGTGGAAAGCCTCCCTGAATCCCCCACACCCACACTCCCTCACAGATTCCTTCTGGGTTTTTTGGGGGGGGGCTTTTTTTGCTTTGTTTTTTTTTTTTTTTTTTTTTTTGGTCGCACTTGCATGTTTCAAATCATCAAGCTTTCCAAATCATATCAAAGATCACCAGAGTAAATACAAAAAGGAATTTATTTACCGAGACTGAAATCTATCCACAGCAACCTGGACCTATGGGAGAAAAGTGAACATAATGATTGTGGCGTTAAGCAGTAACGATGACTAGCAATGAGTCACTGACGTTGCTATGGGGAAATTTTGGCAATTTTGATCACAGCTGCTTCAAAACCGTATAAATCCGGATTGATAAATATCAGTGAGTTTGTTTCTTAGTTGTTCTTTAGTTTCTGTAGATCGGGCCGTGATCTGTTCCTTCCTTTTTTTTTTTTTTAACTCTTTTAGGCGACTTCATGACTGGTAGTGATCAGGATTGCATGTTTGGATGCTGCTTCTGAAATTAAACTCCGATTTTCAAACATTTTGGTTATTTACTTATATTTTACAGCTTAACAAAAGAGAGGGTTACTTTCTCACACTTGGATAGCTGTCCCTGCTCTGAGAAGTTAAGCCATTCAGTGTATTTTGTATTTTTTTTCAGGTTGTTTTTATCTTAACACTTTTTAACAATTTGACGGAAAATTCATAAATTTACGCATCTGAACGTGAACCTTAAAGTGTACTTTTCATATCTAAGCAGGGACACTGAATTTCCCGCCCCAAGTCAAAAGTTGAACATTATCGTGTCTTTAGATATCAGCTGGGTGAAATGAAATCGCTCTAATAATCAAGCAGCCTTTATGGTGGTATGAACTCTGAACGGCTCGGGCCACGTTTACTGTAAATGTGACGTTACTTCCTGGATTCAGTCTTTCTTTGATCAACCTACATGCATTTTCACATGAAACACTGAGGAGATTCACACTTTTGTGGGTTTTTGAGGGTTTTTTTTTTTTTTTAAGCCTGGGCTCATGTACTGTAACATTGTAGCAGTGCAGCTTGTTGTTGTGATTGGCTTCATATCACTTTAAGATGAAATCCGAGTGACTGCGCTGCAAAAACAAAAACAAAATCCTACCAGGTATTTTTTAGTTTCCAGTACAAATATCCTAGCACACTTGAAATAAGACGAAACTAAATTACAAGTAACTTTTCATTAAGATAAAAGAGCTTGATTTAAATCAATAATTCCTTAGTATTGATGGAAAAGTACTTGTTCAGTTGGCAGATTATTTCACTTATAACAGGACATTTTTTCTGTTTGATGTTATATTTCATATTTGCACTAAAAACTAGATTACTTGGTATGATTTAGTGTTTTTGCAGCAAATTGCTGAAGTCAAAATGCCGGAATGGTTTTATTTGTTTTGATGGTGACCTTTCAGTCTTGATTTTATTTTATTTTTTCCTGGTTAGTACATGCAAGATTACATAAACACTTTGCAAGACAGACGACCTCGCCAAACTTTTGTGTTGTGTTTTACTTCGTCTCTACGTAATCATATATTCCTCCCGCATTAAACAGCTGTCTAATCTCATCCACGGAGGCCCCGTTCTCTATTAGACAGTGGAGAAGAATGCAGACTCGGACCGAGCAGATCTTTGGAAGAGGGCTTACGGTATTGAGCAAACACGGAGGCGGGCTATTCCACGTGAGACGAGAGCAGAGGCAGGAGAGTGACGAGTGTTGCAGAAACATCCCAGGAACGAGGCTTGCAGGAGACAGGAAGTCGCATAAGCAGACCGCCGAGGAGCACAACACAATAAAGTCAGCCGGAAACAAAGCTGATGATCTGTTGTGGGTAATAAGCAAAACCCAAGATGTCTGCAGTGTTAGAGATACAGCCGCCCCGGGGCATTCTGCCGTACACCAGCGCCACCGGGCCGTCTGACCGCCACCGGGCCGTCTGACCGCCACCAGCTGGCAAGAACACAAACACCTGGGCGGACGGAGAGGGAATCAAACCGGGAACCCACCAACTGGGGGAACGAACTCCTACCACCGTCTCCACAAGACCAAAAATAACATCTTTCAGTCAAAATGTTCCCAGATGAGAAATACTTGGCTGTAACTGTTTAAAAACACCTTGCCAAAAATCATCAGAGAACGTACAATGAAAGGACAAATGCTCTGTAATTTCAATATCATTATTAAAGACAAAACAGTTGGTTTTGAATCTAAAAATTCAATAAGAAAAAAAAAAAACTCCAAATTTTGAAAAGAAGACTTCAAAGCTTGTTATGGATTGCGAAAAGTCTGCTCAGGGTGTAGTTTGCTATTCACACACAGTTTACATTTTGAGATTGATTTCAGGACGAACTCACTCTAGCCTGAAAAGAAGAAAATTTCAAATCCATCAATAAAATCAATGGCATTGATGTCTGTGGTGTGTGCGTGTGTGGGTGTGTGTAAACTCTTCATTGGAACTCTACAGTGTGTCAAGTGGAACAGTGTGTGTGCAGAGGAAAACCCTGCTGGTTTTTGTTCCCTTTTATACACACAACAAACTTTTCCTTTTCAGTTCTGTAAGGAACAAGATGAATCACTTCTTATTTAAGAAGACCAACAGATATGCTGTAGTTGGAACAAAAATATATTAGCAAAAATGTAAAAAAAAAAAAGTGCCTAAAACTGCCATACCAGTCAAAACTGTGGGTTCTCCTACAGATATGTGCAGAGCCGCAGATGTTTACAGTACATACATCACATGCCTGTAATGTACTGTAAACATCTGTAAAATTACAATTTTTACTTACTATTTAAGTTGCTATATTCTTCCCATTAGGAGTATAAATGCTGCAACCTGTTACCTTTTTAATTATACACCTTTGAGATCGTGGAGCCTGCAGATAAAAACATGAGTGGTGGGTGTTTTTTTTTTTTTTTTTGGACTGTTTTGTAGTTGTGTTCATTGTAAGCTGACTGATGGTAACTGAATGCTAGCTGCTGATTAGCATCGTTTACATATCAAACTCTGGGTTTTCTCTTGGTAAACGTTTGTCCTCCTTCCTCTTGCACTTCTCCAGGTTTGTGTGTAGTTTCAGTGGCTGCAGTACATAGATGTTGAGCATTTCAGGTGTTTTAAATCCGCCACCTATACTCTGCTGAAAAGCATGGGTCAAGGTTGAGTTTTTCCCCCCGATAGGCTTATTGTGCGTGTGTCTCCTGTCCAGGCAGCCGAGGCAAAAACTGCGGTGGGTCCGTTTCCCTTGCAGAAAAAAAAAGCAAGGGGGTGGGGGAAGAGATGTTCCTCTTGTTGGCCCATTAAGCTCATTGACTGAATAAAGCAGCAGTTTAATATTCTTCCTTCATAAACGGTAGAAATAAGATTTACATTCAAACTCCGATTGTACCGCGTCTGTATGTGCCCGTTTTATTTTATTCATTACTTTCTTGTTGTTTTTTTGCCTCCAGGCCCGTGAAGCCAACCACAGCGGTAACCGAATGTCTGCAGAGAGGAATAGCAGGACCGCCAAGACGCTGAACCACGTGGCTCTGGGGCTCGGACTCGGATCCCTCGTCCTTTGCATCATTTACGCTGTGGTGGTTGTCGTCATGGCTTCCAGATACTAGTGTCTCTATCTTATATCTTTGCTATGCATGCTTCTGTTACACAACTATGAATTATATTGGTCAGGTTGAACGAGAAGCTGACCTGTGGTTGCATTATTGAATTACTGAAATCAGTGTGATTTTTTTTTTTTTTTTCCCCCATTGTTGTTTTGTAATCAAAGTTAAGGATCTGCTTCTCTTCTGACAGTTTTATTTTTGTATAAAATAATTTTTAATATTACTGTCATTATTATTTCAGAAAAAGTGGGACAATCGGCTTTTCACAAAATCAACATAAATTTAGAAAAGTTGGAGCTGCTGTAGCGGCAGCTTCCTCTGTTGGCTCTGACTCGATCTGATCCCGCTCCGAATTAAACCGAACCGTACTATTTGGCAACGATTTTATTTTCCCTTTTTCTACTTTTTACAAACCATGCTTAAAAGGCTTTGTTTGTCAGTAAAGAACATCTTTATAAATAAAAGCGCAATGTAAATCATTCTGAGTCCTTTTCTTTCTGTTTTGCTTATCCAACTGCAATAAAAAAAAAGGAAAATTGTCCAATTAAGACGTGAGTTTGATTTATTTAATGTAAAGTTGAAGCATTTCTGATCTTGTCCTCTGATGCGTTCCTGCTTTAAAAGGGAGATTAATGCTTTTTTTTTTTCTTTTAACCCCTAATGCTGCGCAATAAGACGAACATTGATTTTATTTTCCCTCAAGCAACGTTGGAGGCAAAGAGAACAGGGTATGACTCAAGTCTTCAACATCTCTGCTCCATTATGGTGTCTCAACAAAGATCCCGCAGAGCCTTGAGATTCGTCCATGAATTCCTTTCCACACGCCGAGCCTGTTACAGTAAATGTTTTGTCTCCACTTTCCCAGCCCCACCCTCGCTTCCTCCATTCACTCCTTCACCACATGAGTTCATGGCCAAACTGTTTCAATAAGCTTCTGCATTTGCTGTTCAGCTTTCTTTTTTTTCTCTCTCATGCAATTTTAAGTCATTTGCAATACAGTAAAACCATTTCTCCACCATTGTCATTACTTAGTTCCCTTTTCTCAAATCCTTTCCTTTTTGAGACCGTGGGATTCTGTGTCATCACCTCGTATTTTTCTTGATGATGGCTCAGGAATGACAACGGAAAACTTGAGAGAGAAGTGTAAAAATATAGAGACTTGCAAAAGTATTCAGTCATAGAAGTTTTTTTTGTTTTTTTTTTTTAATCACATTCCATCCTCAATTCAAATTTCTTTGAATTTTATGTGTTACACCTCCCCATCCCCAACTCCTGTCGATTCAGTCTCTGGATCCATATCTAGAGACTGAACTTATTGCACATTATTTTTTATTTTATTTTATTTGTAAAACAGTCAAAAATTAATCAAACTGGATGGAAGTAACTAGCGAACGTCAATTTTCAAGTCTTGCCACAGAGTCTCAGTTGTGTTTGCGTTTGGCTTCGTAATATTGACCAAAAATTTTAAAGACCTGAGAAATATTTTTAAACATAAAGGTAGAATAAAATCTATTCCTGGCTTTTTAAAAATATTTTCATGCCATATTTGAATTCAAATTTCAACAACAGAATGAAACTGACAGTATGATTTTTTTGTTCTTTTATTTTCAGTCGGTGAACTAAATATTCTTTTTAATTTCCATAAATATTGAACCAAGCTGGTTGTGTTGTGTTGCCATAAAAGTTTGACATTATTCTAAATCCCAGTTTTTTTAGATGTATGTTTCAGTTCTTTAACTATAAAACATAATAAATAAAAAGTGTCTCATAGGTTTTATGGCTATCTATTAAAAATAAGAGCAAAAGTTGCTCTTTGTATTGTAGAGATCAGAGACCCCTGGCCTGAACTACCCCACTGTATGTTTAAGTCCTGCTGGAAGGAACATCTATGCCTCGATGTGTCTCGAATCTTTTTGCATGCTGACTTCCGCATTTGACTCCAGTTAAACTCTGACTAACCTGCTGAAAAAAAGCTCAGCAAAGACGTGCTGCTGACAGCAGACCGACCTTCTACTTCCTCTGTTGGCTCAGTTTAACGTGGACATTCTTCGAGCGGTAAAAGCCAACGGTGCAACTTCACTAAATATCCAGGAAAAGTCTTCATAAATTATTTGTTGCAAAACCACCAGTGTTCATGTGTGTTTTAGCACAGACGTCTGACCGCATCAGTGCAGGACCTCAGAGCAGACGAGTACAGTGAAGTGATAGAAATCGGTTTGTGGCCTCCCTATGCTAACACAAAAATGTTTAGCTCTGAAGAAGAGATGGAGAGATTAAAATAAGGCAATAAAATTGACACTTCAGAAACTGTCATCTTAAAGGCTACTTGAAGAATGTGCTTCTGGCTCTTGTCTGTGGCAGTAAGACTTTCCCGTCTTGGTCTGTGAGAAACGGTTCAAGTTTGTAATCCTCTGTATGTTTTACCAGCTTTATTTGCTATGTCCCTTCTCTCATAATGCTGCCACCGTGTCTCATTGTGGTGATGGTGTGTTCTGGGTAACTTCAAGTTACCCAGAACTTGAAATTATCCTGTTCAGGGTAGATCTACCCCCTACAGGTAGGGGGTAGATCTACAGATAGGGGGTAGATCTACAGATAGGGGGTAGATCTACCCTACAGATAAATCTACCCATCTATCTGTAGGGTAGATGGGCCTTTATGCATTTGTAGTTATGGTTGCAAGAGGTCAAGTATAAATGCAAGCCACACTGTGTAGACTTGTAACAGTAAAACATTTTCCTTCCGCTCCGCGTTGGAACATCCACATAGCATCGCATTACGGAGGTTTACGATTTTAATGTGGTCAAATGTGAAGGAAAAAAAAGTTAGAAAGGTATGAATACTTTTAATATACTTTAGTGTAACAGTTCTGTTCAGGTTGAATGTCTTCAGCTGACTACCTGCCTCACTCTCTGCCTGATCTACTGAGGAAATGAAGAGCTGTGGTTGCGCATGTCTGACACCTCTATAGGTGTCAGGTTTCTGCAAAAATCCTCCAAATGCAAGATCATTGACATGTGTACAGCTGCACTGAGCTGTTTTTTTTAGGGGTGATTGTGGTGGGCCCCCATGCCCACATACGCACGCACACACACACACACACATTATGTGAAAGTGGGGCACTACCGTAATAAAGACGGTCTCAGTGCTTCTCACTTTCTCTTTAAGCAGTATTCGCACAGGTATTTTTCTGAAAGTAGACTACTATGTGGGATAACAGTGGTTTAAAAAATGCATTCTTGATCTTTATCTTAACAATTTTACTTTCATTTCAGATTCTTTTTTTTTTTTTTTTTTTTCCCATAAACAGGTGGTGAGTTTAAGGAATCTCCTCAGGGTTATGATATCATGCAGGCATTTACTTCCACTTTTGAATTCCCGGAGTTCAGAACAAGTCTAAATTGGTTTATACTTGTCCTAACCCACATGGGTGTGTGCGTGTGCGCGCGTGTGTGTGGACGGGAGCGTGTTGGCTTAGTTCTAGTGGCTTTGTGACTGCAGTCACAGCGGATGCTGTGGGTGGAAAGAAGGTGTCATTGCCCCCACAGGAACCTGCTGGTTTCTTCCCCCATGTGAGAGATTGTGGACTGAAGAGACAAAAGCTGAACTCTTTGCGAGGTGTGTCCCATAAGATCTGGCGTAAAGGTAACACAGCATTTCAGAAAAAGAACATCATACCAATAACCTTATGATGTTAGAATGATGTATAGTGTGACGTTCTGGTTCTGTTCTGCTGCTTCAAGACCTGGAAGACTGTCTGAGATAAATGGAACTATGAATTCTGCTGTCGACCAAAACATCTTGAAGGAGAACGTCCATCTCAAGCTGGAACCAACCTGGGTTCTTGAGCAGGACAATGATCCAAAACACACCAGCAATTTCGCAGCTGAATGGCTGTACTAAAAAACCAAAAAACAAAATGAAAAGTTTGGACTAGTCAAAATCCTGACCTGAATCCTATTGAGATGCTGTGGCATGACCTTTTAAAAGGCTGTTCATGTTCAAAACCCTCCAATGTGGATTATGACAAATGATGGAAAGATGAGTTGGCCACATTTCCTCCACAGCTGTAAAACAGTCATTGCAAATTATCATAATTGCTTGATTTCAGCTGTTGCTGATAAAAGTGACCCAAGCAGTTGTTAGGTTACCTGGGCTACCTGAGGGATTTAGGTGAAGGTAGCGACGGGTTAGCGCCTCCCGCTGGCCTGGTGACCCCAAATAGTCCACTCACATCTCTGGCTCGCCTGGTGTTTTGGCTGTGTAGGGCCCCCTGCTGGTTAGTCTGAGAAACGTAACCATGCTGCATCTGTAAGAATAAAAAAACCGACCTGGTTTTATCATTGCACACTTTTTAATATAACTACAAAAGATAAGAGAAAAAAGCCTGTTAAATTGATAAATTGTTTCAAACATTTTCCAAGTGTATTGTGATAATATAATTCAAATAAAACCCAAACAATTTAGCTAGAGGAAAAATAAATTTTAAAAAGTTAGGAAATACTTTGTTGGAAGATCGTTATAGGTAAAGAGACTCTCTATCGTGAATTGTTATTCTGTCATTTGCTCATTTTTATAATTCATCGTTTGAAGAGAGGTGGCAAAGTAGCCATTTCCCCCTCAGTCCACCAAAATAAAACTTGCTTAGAGCCGCAAATTTTAATTGACCTTTTGAGGGGAAAAAAAGGCATTATTTCTGAGATATTTTACAATAGAAAGAGAAAACGTAACTCCAAAAAGTTTGACTCCAAGATGTGAGTTTATGAGTAAAGTCCCAACTTTGCTAAAGATGTTAGTGAGTACTCATATTTTCTTAAGCTTCTAGCCTTTAGATAGCCTGCAAAAAAAAGTCTTCACTTCTCCGCCGCAGCTCTAGCCAGATTTATGTAAAAAGAATAAGGTGGTGTTTTTCCATCCCTGCTGGAATGTTGGATCCCAAACCTTTGGTGAGAAACTTCGGGGAAAACCCGCTATCTCCTGATGCCAGGAGATAGCGGCTGTCTTGTTAGAAGAGACTAAACAAACACTGAGCGCGTGACATGTTGGCTTCCTGTTCGTATTCTTGCAAGAATAAAGTGATGTTAAAAAAAAATCTCCAATCTCTGTTTGGTAACTAAGAATGATAGTTAAACTGGGGAACGTCTTATTTCTTCACATTTTTATTTATTTTTTCTGTTATTACTCGCCGACAATCCAAGGAAATCCATACCATCCGCCCAAACTCTGATGACTAAACTTAACAAAAATGTCTCTGCTGCCCTCTAGTGACGAACAAGCAGCATTAAGTTGTACCCACCACTTCATTCATTTTTTGGTGTCGCTTTTAATTCCACAAGGTAAAACAAAGAGCTTTTGTTTCTATGCATTGCATAAATTTTATTGAATATATGAAAACAAATACAAATGGGGGAAAAAAAATAGAATAAAGTCACTTTTTTCCCCTCAAACAAGAAAATAACTTAATCAATTCAACACATAAAGAACAATGTGCATTTCATTTTTTCTGAATTGAGCGTTTCTTCCACCTGCAAATCCATCGAGTCTTCATGGGTTTGGATTACGTCTGTTCAGGTGTAATTCAAACCCAGACATACGCAGCTTTGTTCTGTCTGCTGAATGGAAGGAGCATGTTTCCCTCTAGTTACTCTGACAGAGGCACTCGTTGACCTTTTCTGCAAAATGTCCTCAGAGGAGGACAGCAGAACACATAAAGGAGTCCTTGTTCCATCAGCTAACGTACAAATGTAGTTGAAGATCTTCAAACTGCTACTTTTGGTTAACATATATACTGATACAGAAAGCTGAAGCTCACTCAGGACTTTTAGCCGATTTATTACTGAACAGAAGCCGTGTGGAGATCACCCTCCAGTAACAAGCATATGATGCAATCGGTGCGTTCAGCTAAGCACATTTATTGTACATTTCTGAAATATTTACACGCTTAAAACCTTCCCGCTCGTTCGGCGAAGTGTGCGCATCAAATTACATTCATTCCCACTGTCTCTTCGCTCAGCCGAGAGAATTTGAAATCGCAGCGCTACTTAGAACGACACAGGCGTGATAAAATAGTGTCATCGCAGAAAGCAGATCTTGACTTCTGAAATTTGTTCGCTGTTGTTTTTTCTGTTATTTAACATTAGTCAGCACTCAACTTATCAGAGTTTCTAATATCGACAAGAACCGAGAGCTCCGGCGGTGTGTGAGAATCCACCGGACCTTTGCTGAGATAAGTCCAGGCTAAACAGGCAAGAAGAAGGACAGAAGCAGGAATGTGACGCCAAGGTCTGAAACTGGCAGTTTTTATGATCAGCATCACTAATGGTTACAGATGTGCAACATGAACCGTCTTCTCTGTTAAAAGAAATTGTGTTTTTCTCATAAATAGCAATTTATTATCCTTCTGTGTGGGGTGGAGAGCTTCTTAGTATGAGCGGATGGCAGGAGGAACGTGGGCGCAGTCCTGTTCGTTCAGAGAGCTGTCGATGACGGGGCGGTACCTCAGCGTCACCTGGGATCGGTCGGAATGAGAGGCACGTTAGACATCGTTAATGACGGTGAGATGACGACAAACCAGCGCGCACGTGGTACCTTTCCAGTTTTGGGGTCTACGTATGACATGGTGTGCTTCCTCCAGTGCTGCTCGAAGGGCTTCTTCTGCTGACCCTCCAGGGGCTTGGAGTAGTCGTATTCATCGATACGATCCTGAAACACAAACGAGCCGATCAAGTTGCCATGGCGACAGACTAGGGTGAGAATGGAACCACACGTGCAATAAAAGAAAAAAACTAAATGTTCACACAGTTCTGTCGTCTAACAGTGTGTGTTGACGTATCTGGAAATGCTAGATTTCTGGCTTTAAATGTCAAATTAAACATTTTCTGAAACAAATTCTTTCAAATATGTATGTTAGCTAGGATGGATTCTTGTTTTGACTAGACCAGGGGTGTCCAAGGCGAAGGGGCCATTTCAGCTGTTTTTTATAGATAACATTTTCTTAAAAAAAAACATTTTAGGTACAGAAATTGGGTTGGTTTTGATCAAATTTAACAGTTTTTAGTTTGTTATTGAGCAGATAAAAAGATATGAGGCACAAAGCACCCCAAGAGCTTTCAACTGAACGACTGAATAAACTGAACTATGGCAAAACGTCTGGACACCTCTGGTCCAGAACGTGTGTATTAGGATGAAGGGTGTGAAATTCAAAGTTCTACCAACTAAAATGGGTTTGATGTGAAGTTGGTCTTATTTTTTTTTTAAGATTTTTTGAGGCTCTAGTGGCCTTTATTTGAAAGTAGCTTGACAGGAAATTAGGGATTGAGAGAGGGAGAAGACATGCGGCAAATGTCGCCAGGCCGGGAATTGAACCTGCAACTACCGGCATGAGGACTAAAGCCTCCATATGTGGGTTGTGCTTTGCACCTGCGCCACCACAGCACCCCAGTTGGTCTTATTTTTAACTCCACTTTGACTTTTCACCAGGAGTTGGAAGCTCAGTCCCTGGGCGCCCCCAAGTGGTCAGAAAATGAAACTACATTTTTCTAATAAATCAGCCTGCTTTGTTTTTTCATCATGCTCAACTAATCATAAAAAGGCGAAAGTATGAAGTCAAAATTACTTCAAACGAGTGAAGAAACAGAAATATAAAGATCGGTAATGTAAAAAAATTAAATAAATCTAAGGACTAACCTTGAAGTCCTCTCTGGCGTGGGCGCCCCTGCTCTCCTTTCTTTGCTCAGCAGCGTTGATGGTTTGGACGGCATTCAGCATCAGATTTTGCAGCTCCAATGACTCCACCAAATCTGTGTTCCACACGATGCCTAACACACACAAAACAAAAAATCCACCTTAATCAGTTCCCCACGCAGCTACAGCTGGACCCAGAGTACAAAGATGACAGCAGAAGCCCACCTCTATCAAACGTTTTGATCTGCTCCATGCTCTGGTAGACGTCGGCCACCTTATCGCATCCCTCCTTCAGAACAGAGCCGGTACGGAAGACGGCGGCGTGGTTCTGCATGGTCTGGACGCGGGGAAATAAAACAATTTTCGATTTTGGAAGAACACTTCCTACCAAATCCACGGTGGACTGTTGAGTTTGTGTTCAAAGTGTTCACCTTCTGCATGTTCAGCCTGATCTCAGATGTTCTCAGACTTCCGTTGGCAAACCTCAGCTTGTCCAGGTTGGCCACAGACTCCTCTCCTGCGCTGGGCTTCAGCGGGGATAGCTTCTCTCCTAACGCAACGGAAACAAGTGTTAGCAGTGATTTCACATGGAACGCTGCTAAATTAACACATTGACCCATCAATCATGTTGTCTGCCGTAGAAGCAGAGACATCTTACCAGGTTTGTGCTCCTCTGCGATGGTCAGCGCACAGGCTCTCCCGAACACCACCAGGTCCAGCAGCGAGTTAGCGCCCAGCCTGTTAGCGCCGTGCACGCTGGCACAAGCCGCCTCACCACAGGCGTACAGCCCAGGAACCACTTTGTCCTCGCCGTTGGTGTGATCGATCACCTAACGGTGGGGGAAAAAAAATTAAAATTCACCGTCAACGGTCTGAGGAGACATTTGAGACGGACAAACGGGATCAGTGGCCGTACCTGTCCCTTGTAGTTGGTGGGAATTCCTCCCATGTTGTAGTGAACCGTTGGCAGGACGGGGATGGGCTCTTTAGTCACGTCGACTCCAGCGAAGATCATGGCCGTCTCGGAGATCCCGGGCAGCCTGGTGGCCAGCTGCTGCGGAGGCAGGTGGTGGAGCTGCAGGTACACGTGGTCCTTGTCCGGACCCACACCTCTACAGAGAGTAGGGCGGCCATTTTATCGACCGCTTCATGCCTATAGATACGAAGCAAAAAAAAAAAAACTGTGTGCGTTCCTCCGTACCTGCCCTCTCTGATCTCTATGGTCATGGAACGCGACACCACGTCTCTGGAAGCCAGGTCTTTGGCATTGGGGGCGTAACGCTCCATGAAGCGCTCGCCCTCGCTGTTGATCAGGATTCCTCCCTCGCCACGGCAACCCTCCGTGATCAGGCAGCCAGCCCCGTAGATCCCTGCAAACATTCACGTGTTAAACTGCTGAGAAAGCACTGTTCATTTAACAACTCCAGTAGGATTGAAATGATTAACGGAATTAATTGTGATTAATCGATTATTGACTAATGTAGTAATCGATTAATTGGAATATGCAGACTCTAAAATTGCCCATTTGCTGAAAGAATAAGACAGTCAGAGCACTAAATTAAGCCAAAGCTGTATGAAGAACATATATATTTTGCATTTAAGATTTGTCTATAAATATATTCTACCCAGAACTCCTCAAGTGGCACTTTTAGCTTCACCTGGTTCAAATTCTGCTAAATCAATCTCCTATTAGGCACATTTTGCTGTGAATTTATTAATCCAAAATAATCAACACAGCAGACAATACTTTTTTAGCTGCAGATGCAGCTTTTACAACAAGTGATCAAGCTTTTATTAAAGGAATACTATGTTATTGCATTGTAAAAAACCTAATTATTTGCATCTTTTAAAATATTTCAAATATTGTGTAAAAAAGAAAAAAGGCTTATGTGGTTAAATGAAAAATCAGAAAAATGTGTCCATTTTTTAATTCCATTAGTCGTCAAAGTAATCAATAAAACAATCGACAATAAAAATAATCACTAATTGCAGCCCTGAATTCCAGACTTTACTTTCAAGAATTAAATGCCTTTTAGTGTCATTTTTAAAATGTGAGACACTAAAGGTTTGGCCTGGACAGGTTCTTCAACTGCAAGTCTTGCAATACCATTAGATTGTCATTGGAAAGTCTCTAAAAATGCTCTCGTTTAGGTTCCATGTAAGAAAAAAAAAAAAAAAGAAATAAAATCAAACAACAAACTTGCACACTTATGTCATTCTTTGAGTCGAGTTGACACATTTTGCTACATCGTTCCTTCACAAAGCTTTTTATGCCCTTCAGTTCTGAGCTAAAATGGCAGCTCAACGGTCTGTTTGTACGCTCGTCACTGTAAATCCAAACTTAACTATTTTTGACCCACGCAATTTAACTGTGCTTATTTAGCCAACAGGTGAAAAAAGTATGAAGATTAGACTATAAGAGGAAAGACAAACACACAGCCTTCAATACAGCGGAGCATGATTATGAAACGTCACCGTTGAGCCTGGTGTCAAATGTCTGGCAGAAACAAAAATAAGGATGACCTTCGGTCACAAACATCTGTCACATTATACGTCTGAACACAAAAACGGTTCAGTCCATGTCCAAAAGCTGGACGCAGATGATCAGAGAGGCAAAAATCAAGCAAAATGTAAAACTATAGCACACGGTGAAAGTTGTTTGAGTGAAAACATGCAGGGTTAAGACTTTTGCTCTGTTCTGTAAAACCTGGACCAAGTCACTGTTTACTTTTCAGTTTTTCTTAATCTTGTCTAAAATATCAAGTGGGCATTACGTCTGTCCAGCTGTATGTTTCTAGCTTCACCTTCTGCTGCAGCCTTTGAGCTGAAGGTCTGCAACAATCAGCCAATAGCAACATCCAGCATGTAGGGGGAAAAAAAAAAAAAACATTGCCATGTGTTTTCAACCATGTTTCTGCATTACTGAAGAATCAAGCAATGCTGCTTTTCCTTTCAACTAATCAACAAGATTGTAACTCTTAAGTGCTTTGTTCTTTACTCTCTCTTTATGCCGCTGAGTGAGATAGCAGGGGCAAAGTTCCACATATGTAAACATTAACGCTTTCTTACAAGATCATGCTAAATTTCTGTGGCACTTCAAAGCAGTGTGACTTTCCTCACCAGTGGGATGGAATTGCACAAACTCCAAATCCTGGCACGGCAGGCCGGCTCTGGTCACCATGGCATTTCCGTCTCCTGTGCTTGTGTGGGCAGACGTGCAGCTGAAATACGTCCTTCCGTAACCACTAAGAGACACACATTGAAGTCTTATTATAACTGTGACTCCTGAGCTGACAACACTGAGCTGCAGCCGAGTTCCTGCCGTACCCGGTGGCGATGACGGTGTTCTGGGCTCTGAAGCGGTGGATGGAGCCGTCCTCCATGCAGAGAGCAATAACTCCTTTACACTCTCCGTTTTCCATCAGCAGATCCAGGGCAAAGTACTCCACAAAGTAGCTGGTGTCATAGCGGAGCGACTGAGGGGAAGGCAGGGAGAACGGCGAGTGAAATGCAGTGAAACGAGCTTCTCAGTCTGAGCTGGAGAGAGAAGCTGATGTCCTCACCCTTCCGTAAAGCGTATGCAGCAGGGAGTGTCCCGTCCGGTCCGCCACACAGCAGCAGCGGTGGGCCTGGCCCCCCTTCCCGTACTTGAGACTCTGACCCCCGAAGGCTCTCTGGTAGATCTTCCCGTCTTCGGTGCGGCTGAACGGCATGCCGAAGTTTTCCAGCTGAGAAAGATAAGCGACACGAATCTCATTTCGATCACTGTGACTCATAGCTATTCGAAGGTTTTCTTATAGAGTTAAAGAAGCTAATGTTGTATCACCATTTTGAATAATCATGGTTTCTTTTGGAAGAGTCAAATATGTGCAAAATAATAAAAAAAAAACAATAATAATAATTTAAAAAAAAACTCGTCAGAGACAGAGCTGACCTCCACTACGGCTGCAGGAGCCTGCTCTGTCATGTAATGGATGGCGTCCTGGTCTCCCAGCCAATCAGATCCCTTCACCGTGTCGTAGAAATGCCAGCGCCAGTCATCGTCCTCCATGTTACCCAGAGCCGCGTTGATCCCACCCTGAAAACAAGAGGAACACTTTACCAAACAGCAATGCTCTAAAAGAACTAAAGACGCGAGTAGAGGCGAGACAAAACTCCTCTCCAAAATGGCCGACGGCCCTGTTCTCGTGTTGGGGTACCTGTGCAGCAACAGTGTGAGACCTGGTGGGGAAGAGCTTGGTGACGCAGGCGGTGTTGAAGCCGGCCTCTGACAGGCCAAAAGCGGCCCGAAGTCCAGCTCCTCCGGCTCCCACCACCACGGCATCAAACTCGTGATCCACAACAGGATACTGAGTGGAGATCTGGAGACAGTCAGATAAAGAAGGTCTACTTTTAAAACTTCTAATGAAGAGGTGATTTGCAAAGCGGGGAGGAGGATTCCTGATTTTCAACACACAAAAAGAAGAACTCACATCATCTGCTACTTTGGTGCTTTTCTTCTTGCCGTAGATGGAGAAGTGAAAGTTCCTGGAACACTGAACTGCAGCAGCAGGGACCTGAGAGGGAAGAAGAACAGCTAAAAACTCACACAGATAACATGAAATCCACTGAAGGTCGTCCTCCTGTCAAAGCGACTCTGGAAGCAAACGAAACAGTGACCGCCTAGTCGTTGACAACAGAGGAAGGAATCCAGTTTGTTAGTAAATTATGACACAAAGCAATGTTATGCACTGGTTTAACAAAGCAGAACTGTAGCTCAATTACATATTTTCCTACATCAACTTCAGTTGAGGAAACAGACAGCAGATATTATTAGGAATTGCATAATCTATATTTATCAAACTATTACAGCTGCTAAAAATATGTTAATCATCTCCATGGTTACATCAGAAAAGCACTAGGGTCATACAATGTTCCCAATCTGCCAGATATGTTTTGATGGGATCTGATCAGTGACTGGCAGATTAAACACTCATCAGATATTTTATTTTCTGTTCCATAGAGGACTTGAAAACACTAAACTACCATTTTCTGTCTGTACATTCACTAAACGACAACATGTAATTTCATCATAATATTGTAAATAAGCAACTGCATCAAACAGTATTTCCACTTAAAAAACAAGCAAGCAAAGCAAAACAAGCAAAACTATTTTCCTATTAATATTTTCACTAGATAATAAATCAGTTTCCCCCTTTGAAATGTGGGCAATTAAAAGCATTACAATGTAAAAGTAATGTATGTACACGTTTGGTCCTTTTCGTAGCCCATCATTGAGGACCTTATTTACTTCATTAGGACTGGGTCCAATAGTTTCAGGTAGAAAGCCAATAAATGCCAACTACTATCATCTTAAACCAAAAGATCCCTGTCCTAAACACGATGTACAAGAAAAATAAATCAGAAACAACAAAACTAATGCCTTTAATTTGTTTTTAATGTCTATAATGAAGCATGACCCAAAACAACGAAGTTTATTTAAAACAAGACTTGTGGTATAACTCGCATCGAGCTATCGAAATAGAAAACTGCATTTTAATAGCTCTTCAAAATGGGAGAGGAGCTAGCAAAGAAGAGGACAAGTGTGGATTTATAATGCATAATACGGCAAGATTACACAGTAGAATTATTTAAAGATGCTTAAAACATTTTATTTTACGCCAACATTTGTTCTGATTGATGATAAACCGCTTCTTTTGGTGTGTGCATACATTTACTTATGAAAGATTTGCAACATGCATGTCCACGTAAGGAGCTGATTACAAAGTTTTTAAATAAATAATAAAAAAACAATGACCATAAGTTTCACAAATACTGCTCTAAATTGATCATTTGCAACACAAAAATATGGACTAGTTAGACAGTAATATTTTTCCTCGGGATGGCAATAATTATATTCTTTGAGGTGTCACATTGAGACACCCTATGCTACATAATAGGTTACGCAAGCAACAATTCGGCGATTATGAAAGCAATACTTATTTGCTGCCCATCTAAATGTGATGAATAAAATGTACACACATTATTAAAGTATATTTACATAAAAATGTGCCCAATTATTTTTGAATGTCCAGTTGTGGCTACTAACCGCTTTCGTGTTAGAGAGCACCCTCTTGGAGAGGAGACGGGACGCCGCACGTACAGTCGCCATGTTGTCGGTTGAAAAACTGTTGCTCTGATGTCGGGGGTAGAGATATGCTGCCGGACTGGACGGAACCACTGCACGAAGAAGAGAGGGGGGGGGGGGCTATCTATTTTACGCCTAATATTTTTTACTTATAAAAAATGTTGCATTGTTTTCAAGAATCAGAGACGATTCAACTGTGTAAGAAAACTAACAAAAGAAAAAAAAAATGTTTTGTGACGTTTAAATAAAGTTTTATTCAAGTTGGGTAAAATAAACCACCCTATCCAGCTGTGTGCACTAGCAAATGGTTATTGTATAAGCGGAGTATGCAGGAACAAATGCATAAGTGACCTAGGCATTTCATTCAAGGTGAGAGGCGGCTGCATACACAATGCAAAAAAAAATCATGGTTTGATGTAATTATGGTGCAGATATATTATCCGTTGTTAGTTTGGTGTTAAATACTGTAGCCGCAAAGGCAAAGCTAAAGGTTAGCCACCATGCTAGCTGATGCTAGCTTTGTTTTTTGTCACCTAAACTGCCAAACATCCTCAGGTGTCATTACCACAGTCTGTAAAAACATATCTACAATGTACACAGACCTGTTCGTGGTAGTCACGGGCATTTTGTTCATGCTAAAATAAATATTTACATCTAATGACGAACACTGAAGTTAAGTTTGTGGTTTTAAAAGTAAACTAGTCATAACGAGCTGCCAGTAATCGAAGCTGCCAGTCCACACTTGGATAGTTGTCTTGTCATTAAAGTCTGAAAACTGCTTTATTTATAACTGTAAACAGATGTGTAAATCACATTGTTAGCTACGGAAGGAATGAATATAAATCAAACGTTTGTTTTCGTTGGATTATTTTACTTGTTTGTCCTTCCAGGAGCCTCCATGAACAACTTGAATGACCCCCCCAGATGGAACATCCAACCAGACCAGGGAGGCGGGGATGCAAGGGCCGGTGGTGGCAACCAGTGGAACTACGCCCTGCTGGTCCCCATGCTGGGACTGGCTGCATTTCGTAAGTTCCATCCATCCATCCATCCATCCATCCATCCGTTTTCTATACACCCTTGTCCCTAATGCGGTCGGGGGTGCCTATCTCCAGCTCATTTTGTAAGTTACGCAATTATATTCCTCTGGAAGTGTTAGGATTGGGTGTTTTAACTCTGGATTAAAAAGTAGGCAGAGTTATGTGGTTTCCTGACTTTATTTCTAGAAAATTACTTTTGCCTAGTTTTATGGGACCTTTGCATTTAGTTGATCATCTTATTCGCAGATACTAAAAAAAATTTAATATTCTGCCATTTTATTGTACAGTCAAGTAACTATATTACCTTAAGATGTTATTAATGTGCAACATACATATCAAATAAGACTTAAAAGAAATTTGACTTTGGTGCCTCGAAATCGGGCCTCTGTCTCTTTAAAAATTATGCCTCCTTCTGAACTTTCGCCTTCAGACTCCTCTGTTAACCCTTTAACAATATTTTTGGCCAGTGCTGCACTGCGAAGTAGCTCATATAACGAGCTTAGCAGATGTGCAGCTCCACCCGGTGTTTGCTAATTGCTGCTGGCTAGTCTGAAGGAGCTGACTGGGAGAATCGCGATGGAGGTCTGATCTGTGAGGCTTAATGCCTGAAGTTTGGAAACTACTGCTTTTACACAGCTGCGTGGTTCCCCAGGGAGATTAAAGGATTTCCCAAACATGCATGAAGGAATAAAGGCAACACTCCATGTATGTTTTTGATGAGAAAATAACATCATAACATGACATAAAGCTAAAAAAAAATTTAAATTTGACCTGAAATTACCCCTTTAAATAAGCAGTAACTGTTTTTATGAGGGTTTATAACAATGCTCTTAATTTCAATTTCAGTAAGACCAGATAAGCTAGATATAAAGTGCTCCTATGTGGCCGTATTACTAAAATCTGTTATCTTTAAAGGCTGGATATGGACGAGGGACTCTCAGAATGAGATCCAGAAGGTCAAAGTCCAGTACGACAAAGACGTTTCCGTGATAAAAAGCGAGATGGAGACTCGCTACCGGGACACGCTGACCGAGAGCCGCAGGGCAGTGGCTACGCTCGAGCTGGAGCTGGAGAAGGAGCAACAGAGGGTGAAAGGATACCAGCAGGCCCTGGTCTCTCACAGCCAGCGTCTAATCCAGGAACGGAAACAGCTGGAACAGGTACCCTGCCTTCAGCTCAGCCCCCTTTTACGTCTTTCTTGTTAATTTCCTGTTCTCTTTAAAGAAAAACGTTTTATTTTTTTTGACGTAAGGAGCGAGAGGCGTTGAACGAGGAGAAGCAAAAGCTTGTCAAATCAGGCGCCGCCGGTGCTGCGCTGCGTGATGCCTTGGAACGGGAGGCCAAGTGGCAACAGCAAGCCACAGCCACTCTGAGGGAGCTGGAGGGTCTGCTCATCGAGCGTCAAAACGCCTACTGCTCTCTCATCCAGCCCCGGGATCAGCGGCTGGAGATGGAGAAGAACATGCTGCTAAAGGTGGTCAAAAACCCCGTTGCTGCGGAGCTGGATCTAGAGTCTGACTTGAAGGACATTTTCAAGAGAGACAAGCACTGTGCGGATCTGATGAACATGGACAAGAAGAAGAACGGAAGCCTCATGTGGGTTTACTTGAAGTACTGGCAGCTGCAGATCACTCTGCAGAAACACAAAAGAGCAGAAGAAGCCATATTCGACGGGAGAATCCAAGGTCATGGAAAGTGACCTCCATTAGCTGCTTTTGTTACCGTTTTTGGCTTTGAAGGATGTTAAGTTAATGTGGAGCAGGGATCATCTGATAGGAATGTTATGCAAATACCTAAGAAGTAATCTTATTCAGATGTTTTTCTCCATGTCATTCATGATCTCTGAGTTAAGGGAACATCATAAAAGTAGGTCTAATTTCTGAGGCTTCAATTAAGACTTGGTAGCTTTCATTTAACCACGGGGTAAGTTAAAATGCACTTGGATACATCAGGTGGTAGCACTTTAAATCGAAAAAATTGAGACGTTAACTTTATCTTTTTTACCCTTTTATCTCATAGGGAAATCCGGGTTAACACATACATCTGATGTAGTCTAATTCTTCGATTTAATTTATCGGAATGAAATAAAACACAGAATGTTGTTATGTTGATAAAACACACCATTTTCTGCATATTTTAAGGGTGGGTGGAGGTTTTCAATAACTCGTCGATGAACTTTTGTGGGAGGCAACGGTGGGACTTAGTTTCAACGTATCACCATTTCCTCAGTTTTTAATCATTTGCAGTGTTTTCCATCGAACTTGAATTAGTCTTAGTAGGTCTGAAATGTTTTACTTGTGAGATATCTTGGTGATAGCACTTTATTGAAGCTGCATGTGTAAGTAAAATAAAACGTCAATAAAAACACAAGAATGCTCAGATGGTTCTGCACTGTAATGCTCATGTAAAATAAATTCACATCTGTAGCCTTTTTATTGGGAAACCAGACTTTTTGCTTTTTTTGTTTTTTTGTTTTTTCTTTACTTTGTTTAAAAGTGCTGGATTTCATGTCTTGAATACACATGTATTGACAACGACAACTGTGTGAAATCATCTGAATATATTTTTTCCAAGAACTGAACATGTTTATGTTGTTTGCTCTTTCCCCTCAAACTAATTACGGGTGTCCAGAAGAGGGCGCTCTCAATTTAATTGTTTGCAGAGCCTTTAATGCGGTGGTGTACAAACTTTTTGCAACACGGGCTAGAATCCCAAAGTAGAAAGTACTCAGGGAGACAAATAGTTTTTCCAACTTAAAAGATCAATTCTTTTCTAATCTTCTTAGCAATAAATTAAACAATGTTTTAATGAAACAAAGAGGTGCAGTTTTTTGTCTTAATAAAAGGCAGACAGTTTCTTTAATTTTTGGGTAAATGTTTGAGTCTATTTCCCCACAAATGAGAACTTTCTCCAACAAAAAAACTCTTACGTTAACAAAGTTTAATAAAAGAATTTGTCTTTTTTTTATTCTTTCAAGTAAAAAGTCGCTGGATGTTTATAGCCCCGCTTACTATGAAATTAAAAGAAAAAGGAAAATACTGTGTGCCCAAAAATTTCCATTAAAGAATAATGAGATTTGTCATTGAAACTCTTATAATAATAAAAAAAAAATTACAAAAGTGGCTTCTGGAGGGTCAAATTTGTACAATTCTTGAACTGCAGTCAAGGGCCACGAAAAAAATGTTCAGAGTTCCACAATTTGGACACCACTGCCTCAATCCAAGACGGAATATTTTGGAGGCTCATATTGCACAAGTAATGAACACCAAATTCCAGTTATAATGAATCTAGGTCATCATGTGAGACATATTACACCGTTGCAACCAGATTGTGTTCATATCTAGAGTTTTATTTCACCAATATTCATCCACTATTGAATAGATATAAATATGAACCCATGAGATGAGACCTCCTGACATCTTTGTCATTACTATCATAATGCCAGTTTTATATAAATAATAACAGCATGTTGCATTGTTTGGACTTGTTGTAATCTCATTTCCCTCCTTCACTCCCTCCTCTGCTCTCGATGAGACACTTCTCTCGGAGAGGACATCAGCCTGGAGGCTCTGAAGTTCTCTCTGACCGGCTTGCAGAGGTCCCCAGTGATGGAGGGGGCTTCCTCTCTGTCTGCTGTGAGATTTGCCTTTCCTTCAATGACGGGTTCTTCTGTGCTGGAGGCTCGCTGCGGCGCTTTGCTCCTGTTGGAGAATGGCAGCTGGTACTCTCTCATGACTCCCCCGTCAATGCCCAGCTTCAGGGTCTGGCTGGGGCTCCTCTCAACCATTAGGTGGACCACCTGCTGCTGCTTGTAACTCTCTCTGCGAACCCTGTCGGTCTCTGACAGCGTCATCCTGAAACATAGCACACACACGCACAGTTAAACTCGATGCTATGCTTTAAGATGTAACAAACGATAAAAACAGGGAGACGTTAAGGTTTTCTGAACATCACACGGCTAAAACCTTTTTAGGGTGATGAATTTCACACGGGAAGAATGATAAAGTTTCAGACAAATATAGGATCAACACTGTTGAAGGATGTTATTTTAGCTGTTTTATTTGTAAATATGTAATTTATTGAATTATATTTGGTTCATGAATGAACATATTGTTTCTTTTTTCCAACATTCTGATATAACAGAACGCTGATCATTTTAGCCAGAAGAAGGCCTTTCGTTAGGTTGTTGTTGTTTTTAGTTTCTTACAATAAACTATCAATTTGATGAGAGCGGATTTATAGTTCATCATTAATTATCCACAATCAAATATTGCTCTTCATCTAAAGGTAAAAGTGTTTTGTTTTTCAGCAGTTACATTTTCCTTCAGCCAGTTCTAGATTAAAGCGTTGACTGCTGTGTGTTGTCATGTTTATGCGTTTGCCACGTCACAAATGAGAATATAGCAATTCAGTTATTAAAACCAACGTTAAGCTACTTAGACCAATAATCCAGTTCTGTCAGAGGTGATAAAGGCATCTGCATGGCATCCAGTTGTAATTTCTGTGATCTAAAGACATACATTTGTCTTGTTTTTTTCCATCTGAAGAAAAAGTAAATATTTGCTGTTGAGCCCAAACTTATCCATACCCCTGCCTGTTTTAGAGTAAAAATTGTAATTCAAACCAAACATCTTGATTTGCTAAAACATATAACAACATGAAGGTATAGTTTATTTTTGATTTAAATTAGGTTTTCTATAATCTTAGTACAAACAACACGTCAACAACTATTTACATCCATATTCCAATTCACATTGATGGGAAAAAAATGTCATTGGTTAGATTAGACAGACATTAAATCTGTCTAATCTGTTCTGACCAACTTTTAACATTCTTCCATTGGTTTAACCATTTAGCTTTGTTAATATTAGTACCAGTCAGAAGAAACCTGTTGTCATGAACGACTACTGTAAAACTCTTCTCTGTGTTCTGTGAATTGGACTACAAGGCCGTGTCTCTGCAGCTTATGGAGCCGTCCTCAGCATATTGAACCGCTCACCTGTACTGAGGTCTTGTCTCCAGCACCACGTTTAGCCAGCAGGCGCTGTAGCTCTCCTTCTTGCACAGGTCATCCTCCTGAAGATCCGAGTAGGACATCACCAGGCAGACCCCTCCTCTGCTGACACAGTGCATGGCGGACGTAAGTATGCCGACGTTTGTGATTCTCAATCTCTGCCGAAGCCAACGACAACTTAAGGGAGAAGATCGGACATTGAGTCACCTGAGATGAGTTTCTCTGTGTTGCAATGTCTTAAATGTCCCGTCTTGTTACTATATTTACTCCTCTGTGTCACATTGTTGTGTATTTGGAGAATGCCCTCCCTCAGGCTTTCTGCAGGTTGGTTTCCATCTGAAAAGGAGCTTTATAAAAGCCTCCATGATGTCAGCCAACTGGATTATCGGAGTCAATTTGAGCCTTGATATTTGTAACTTTACAGACTTTGGAGCAATAAACATGTTGAGTTAATGTGGTTTTAGATATCAGCTTTGTGTCTAAGTGTAAACAGATAAAATTGGTATACCAATGGTGAGGATGTTCTAGGTTTACAAACCTATAAATTTATGTGTGCAGACAGAAATATTAAATGGATTAGTGTGATCCCATTTGACCTAAGATCAAATGTCTGCTGGCATAGTTGAGGAGAGAAAGAAGCTCTGAGTGCTTCTTTAATCGGGCTCAATAACTCAGAGCTGCTTTCCAAGCAGTGAGGCGGAGCAAAGCCATTGTAGACTTCATTGTTAAACTGTTTTACATTTTGTCTCATTACAACCAAAAAATTCAACTCATCTTATTGGACATTTTTCTTCGTAATGGAATAAGATTATAAAGTGGAAGGAAAAGGACACATTTTCAAAGTGTTTTTACAAATAAAAAACTTTAAACTCTTGGCGTGCATCAGATACCACTTAAGAGCTCGAGAAACACAGCAAAGATGTGAGGGATTGAGCTGTGAAGTTTAACGTAGGGTTAAAAAACAATATGTGCCGGTGGAAGGATTTTCCAAAAGGACAACCATTGAGTATGCTCTACACAAATCTGGTGCTTTTGGTATAGTTTTGACAAAGAAACAATTGTTGAAGAAAGTGAAAGGAATCTCTGTCATCAGTAGCTTTGCAAGTTTGGTCAAATATCTCAATTTGGTCAGTCAGTGCAATGGGGAGCCAACGTGAAGTAAATAATAAAGAAACAAACTGAGAAAAATATTCCACAACAAACCTTCTCTCAAATGGTTTGTGGAATTAGGAATCGCAAATGTCATGTAAAATGAATAGTAAAGTATGACTTCGCTCAAAGCACAAAGTACAGAATTAGACGGGATAGATCTCCCCTTATGGATCAGGCAGATTGTCACCGATATCCAAGCTAGAATTTCTTTCAGTATCGGAACAGATACAAATATTAATATCGAATTGGAGGAGGAAGGATATCTGGTCAGACTGGACCAAAATTCAACTTCTTGTCTTTAATGCAAAAGGCTGCATGTAGATGTCACTGCTTTTTACACCGTCACCTCTGTGAAGCATGGTGGTGGCAGAATCATGCTGGTAGGATCTGAAGTGAAGCTAAAGAGAGTTAGAGGATAATCCTGTAAAGCCGCTAGAGGCTATTGTAGACATGAAATCAATTTTTACCTCATCTAGTGTTTTAAATGACATTCTTCCAGAGGGAGGACTCCTAGAAACCCGAGTCTGATCAGAATGAAACTGAATCAGAAAGAGCGTGACGCTATGATGCGGCAGGAGGGAGCATGCTGGACTCCAACCAACACCCGGCTCCGTGACACCAGAGTCAGCACCGCATGACTCCAGTTCAGGCGCTGGTCCGAGCACATGTTGCTGTGGTGACAAGGATTCACATTCCCCCAAACAGATTAACCTTTAGTCACGTCAAAGTGGCATTAAATGTCCCCAGAGGGAAGACGTATCACTTCATGCGGTTTCTATATCTGAGAAGAAAATATGCTTGTGTCTCTAACAATGTTGTTCTCCCGCTGTCCGCCCTGAACTCACTCATCCAAACAGGAATCATTTGAATGTTTGAAGAGGAAATAATTGGGTGATTAGCTAGAATAGCAATTATTTTTGTAATCAATTAATCTATTGACTATTATGGCGATTAATAGGATTAAGATATTGGCACATTTTGCAGATTTTCACTAAACCATTTAAACTTTTTTGTTACACAACACTTGAGGTATATTTAAAAATGCAAATCACACAATTACTTTTTTGAGTAAGAACACAAAGATGATTTAGCCAAACATCCAATAGCACATTATTCCTCTAATGAAAGACTGATCACTTGTAGCAAAGGCTGCATCTGCAGTTAACAAAAATGCTGTCTACTAAATTGTATATTTTTTTATTAATAAACGGACAGCAAAATGTGGTTAATAGGATTTTTTTTTTTTTTTTTTACAAACTTTGAACAAGATTAAGCTAAAAATGCCACCTGAGGAGTTCTGGTTAGAACATATTGACAGACAAGTAAGGTTTTTTTATTTTAAATGCAATAAGTATATTTTTTGTACAGTTTTGGCTTAATTACTGCTCTGATTGTGTTCTTTCAGCAAACTGGCATTTTTAACAGTCTGTGTAGTTCCAGTTAACAATTAATTGATTATAATTATGTCAATGATTTATTAATTACATTAATTGTTTCAGTCCTATTGTGAAAGAAGAGACATTTTATCACTTTTAATCAAAGGATATAAAGAACAGATCCAAACATTTTTCTGACTGAATGACTTTACTTTGTTCGTTACTTTGTTCCTCTGACATTGTCATCTGTAAAAACTGGTTAAATCAGGGAAAAGCGGAAACAAGTGAGAAATGTGCATATTTCTTAAAACAAATGTACTCATGAAAAACAAAAACAGCATACACACTGACACATGTCGTTTATCTCTGTAAAGCTCATATCACCAAGCCTGAGCATCAGTTTCTGAACCAGGCGGGTCTTTTCCTGGACCGCTCCACTATCCTCTTCCCTCCGTCCAGCTCGCTCGGCGTTTCCCCCTCGTACAGGACGACCGTCTCCACGGTCGGGGCCCTCAGGGGGCCGCCTTCCATTTCCTTGATCTGCTGACGTATCAGAGCGGTCTCCTTGCAAATCTTGGCGTAGCAGAAGCCGCAGAGGATGTGTTGCTGCTTCAAATGACCGCACTCTGGACACTGCTCGATGTTTTTCTGGTTGACAGAAACAGCAGAGGGAGTTAATAAGTGGTAAACCAAATAGAACACAGCATGGTCAACTTTTTTGTACATCTCTTTAAAAGTAGTATTAACTGAAAATGAATAGATTCATATTTAAATATTTTATGCTTTGAAAACAATATTATAAAACCATATCATTACTTTACCATGAATACTGAATTTCAGGATCTTTTCAAAGCAATAGTGGGAAATTTGGTTTTAAATGGCTGGTATTGTCTTCTGAGCCGGTGTGACAAAGTGAGCTACACAATTTTTAAAGTTTGTTAATTTTTTTTATTTCCTTTATTTAACCAGTTGAGATCTAGATCTCATTTTCAAGAGGTACCTGGGCAAAAGTCTGCAATACATAGCAACCTGGTTACCAAATAAAACTAATTAATAACAAGTGTAAAACAATAGAAAACAATTTAAAAGCAGTAACACTGATTAATAGAATCTCGTTGCCTGTTTTTAAGAACCGCTCGAAATAAATCCAATGAAATCAATTCTGACAACTTGAGTTCAGACTGGAGCTGATTCCAGGCTGTAGGAGCCATCACACTGAACTATAGTTCCTGAAGTATCAAAAAATCAACATGGTGGATCCAGGGCCAGGAAACAAAGATCTTAGATCCAGTATGAACATACTGAAGGTTTTATTTATTAAATTTGATGTGCTCCTTTAAACACCAAAACACTGACTGTACATCTAAAATGTTACATACCACAAACCTCACAGGGGGTGTCTATGATGGAATAGCAGCTCAATATTACAAACTAAGAAACTGTGGCAGCTAGATGTACCTTAACTTTGACGAGCTTTCTTTCATCCCTCCTCCTGGTTCTGTTGACCTCGATGGTGCGTCTCTTCTTGGGGGCCGCCATCCACAGGATGCTGTCCAGGAGGCCGGAGGTCTGCTCTGGGCTCTGCTCCCCGTCCAGTTGGGGGTCCTGCTCGATCTGGGGCAGAAGGCTGGGACCATTCACTGCCAGAGCTGGGGCTGTACAAGGACAGAGAAATGGCCACATGTTTACACGGACTCAGGCATTAAACAGCTTACAACATGGACGAGCACCAACACGGCGACAAAAGCTCACATTAAGCCTCGTTATTACAAAAGGAAGTGGAATAACAACAACTCAATTAGGTTTGTGATTAAAAAAGCTGCAGCTTTAATTTATCCGGCCTAATCTCACCCAGCTGCGTGTCCAGTCCGGATATTTGGAGAAGCCTGGTTTCAATGCGCAGCAGAGAGCACCTGAGACTGTGCACCAAGGCAGATAAGTTCATCATTTTTATTTCAGCACGTTTCTTCTCCTTCAGACATTACAAACACCTCACGGTCACCGGGATTTCTTCTTCTTCGTTGATTCGATGTGCGATTGCCATCTAGTGGGGGTTTGTCCAAACTGCATTTAGTCCACCCATAGCTTTCTTTGCACGAGTTGTTGCAGCAAAACGGCTCCTCTTACATCAATTCAATATCTAAATGTTTTTAAAATGTCTTACTCGGATAGAAGAAGCTGAGATTGTTCATTCTCAACTCGGCAGACCGTCACAGAAAGAATGACAGAACGCCATTTAAATTAAAGTTGTATTAGTTACATTAATATGAAGCATATTCCTTTTAACTGAGCTGAATAGCCTACTATCATTTAAACATTAAGCTGGAATATTCGTATAATCATAATATAATCATAATACAGGCGTAATGAATGCCTGTATTCATTACGCCTGTATTGAATACAGTACGCTCGTATTATGATTATACGAGCGTACTTTATTTCTTTATTTCACATGTATTTTATGAAGGTTCCCCCAGAGGGCGCTATATACCCGTAGGTGTATTTGGAGTTTCCTGTTCACTTTTGCACAGAAGAAGAAGAAGAAGATCAAAATGGCGGAGCGTGGCTATAGTTTCTCTCTCACCACATTTAGGTAAACCTTATGAAAAAAAGCAAGATAATCCTTCTCAGAAATTTAAAGTTGCGACGTCAAAATGTTTTCTCGAATATCTGTATGATTTAGAGTTTCAGTGTGGTCCGTTTAAATACTGAGAGGCGTTCTTGCTAGCGGCTGGAGTTGATGCACTGTCATTGTCATCCAATGAATCGGCTATTAGCCTAACGGCTAACTCTTAATTATGAACTTTTAAGATAATTTAGAATCAAATTGCACTGGTTGATAAAATAATAATAATTATAGAACTAATTGGTGATTGTAAAGAGTTGAATATAGCTGTGTTGGAAGTTTGCTTTGCTAACATTTAACAGAAATGAGTTTCTGATTTTACTTTCAGTTTCGTCTTTGTCAGGTAGTTTATTTTTTAATTCTGTAATGCATCGACAGGTAATAGTTTTACTTGCACGTGGATGAGCTTAACTCCTTTCCAGCCTTCAGCATAATATCTAAGCGTGATGTTTGTGCTCCTGCAGCCCCTCGGGTAAACTGGTCCAGATTGAATATGCGCTGGCAGCTGTAGCAGCAGGAGCTCCTTCAGTTGGCATCAAAGGTAGGAATCATGGAAATCTGCTGCTCTATTGTAATTTCATTCAGTCGAAGGGGACATTATTGCTTCCCTCCTGCATAAAGAATTGTCGTTGAGCTAAACTTGTGACTTTTGAGTCGCATTTTCATGTGGATACTCTGCTACTTTGGATTTGATCACACTGGTTATCTTATTACAGCTACTAATGGAGTGGTCCTCGCTACGGAGAAGAAGCAGAAATCCATTCTGTACGATGAACAGAGCGTCCACAAAGTGGAACCCATTACCAAACACATAGGCATGGTCTACAGTGGCATGGGACCTGACTACAGGTGGGGAGACTTTGCCCATCTGGATGTGAAATCTTAACAACTTGAAGCCTAACATGGATTTAAAAATAAAACTACAGTTAAAATGAATTTCCAGTACATGCAATATCATGCTTTTTATAATTGCACAAAATCTAAATATTTCTAAAATGTATATTGTTCTTTTGCTTTGCAAGGTTAAGGAATTTACATTATCCATAGATGATGACATCATTGTTTTTGGTAACAAAACAACTCAGCCTTGACCTACACAGACATACTAATATGTTTCTCATCATGACAGGGTTTTAGTGCGACGAGCCCGGAAGCTGGCACAGCAGTACTATCTGGTGTACCAGGAGCCAATTCCTACAGGCCAGCTTGTCCAGAGGGTGGCCTCTGTAATGCAGGAGTACACACAGTCTGGGTACGTTTGGGTAAACACTCATTATACATGCTAGCAGTATAGTCATTATATTTAGCAGTAGAAGTTGGAAATGTCCTAATTGGGATTATTTTATCTTAATTATTGTCACCTAAAATGCAAACAGCTTCATTATTTGTTTCTATAAGCACATCTGACTCAACACACACAGCTATAGTCTTCAATAAACTTGCATCTTGTTCCTGTTGTTTTTTTTTTTTTTTCTCATTTTGTTTACTGGTTTGTTGGAAAAGCTAGGCTGGTATTAGCATGTTTACTCTGTTTATAATTGACTCCAGTTAAGTTACAGAAAAAGTGAAGATTTTTGCTTTGAGCATTTTAAAGTTTAATAATTGGCTTCTGGACTGCTATCTGAACACGGCATTTGGAACAGATCGTATTGCATACTCTTCTACTGTGAATGTCATTATAAAGCATGAAGTACAGACTTGTAAGTTTGCCTAAAGTATAGTTCATAGTTTTACCTGATATGCGCCAAAGTACTCACTGTCTTCACTTGTGTCCTGTTTTGGAGAGGATGCAGAATGAATTCGTCACAATTTAGTTCATCCTTCTGAAAATGTTACTTACTTTGTTCAGTTGTGGTACTTCACAGAAAGGAGACTATTTTTAAATTTTATTCCTAAATAATGTGTATTTTTTTCCCTCTCCTCTAGCGGAGTGCGTCCATTTGGTGTGTCACTGCTGATAGCTGGTTGGGATGAGGATCACCCCTACTTGTTCCAGTCCGATCCTTCTGTATGTTGATTTATTTTCACATTGTCTGATATGTTGTTTTAGGCTTTTGCCAGCAACGCGTTTAGAAAAATGAAAGTAAGATAATTGATTATGCTTATATTTTTAGGCTACATCTGTCAGAAACATGAAAGGCCCCCAAATATCAGTATTTTGCTTTTGTCTTACAGGGAGCGTATTTTGCATGGAAGGCCACAGCCATGGGAAAGAACTACGTCAATGGAAAAACATTCCTTGAAAAAAGGTACAGGTTAAGAATTAAATATGAAAGTCATATCCAATACATTGGCAATGGATATACATTATGAATTTATGTGTGGAGCATGACCACACATAAATTCACAGAACTTACGTGGCCACCGGTTCGCCGCTCCTTAGCTCTTTGTTTTTCTTTCCAATCCAGACCTAAAGAACATGTCATTTTTAAAGACTTGTTAAGTCATGATTCATTTTTATGTTATTTTCTATTAAGCTCTTTAAAAGGAATACTGCTTTTAAGTAGATTAATCATAAGAATGACTGACTTTATGAGTAAATATAATGTAAACATTTTGTGTTTGTTTTTGTTTTTTTCCTTTAGGTATAATAATGACCTGGAGTTAGAAGATGCCATTCACACAGCCATCCTGACATTGAAGGTAGATCAAATCTTATCAGCATTGCTGGAAGCATTAAGACATTTTTGTTATTGTTTACTTTCAAATCCATTATTAACATTTGTCTGTCTTTGTGCTTTAGGAAAGTTTTGAGGGTCAGATGACAGAGGAGAACATTGAGGTGGGAATCTGCAATGAGGCCGGGTTCAAAAGACTCACCCCGGCAGAGGTGAAAGACTACCTGGCAGCCATCGCGTGAACACACCCTCTCTGAAGGGCCACCTGGCTACATTTCAAAACAGATTTAGCAGCACATTGGCCAGTTGACACAAGGAACAGAAGAGTATGTCCACAACAACATAATGACGACATACACATCCCTATTGACCATTACTACTCAATGTCTACACAAATGTTTATAGTTAAGGAGATAAGAAAATAAATGAGCTTTACCCTAACATGTACTCTTGATGTCATTTGTGACAATTGGCTTGTGTGCACGCTGAAAAGGTTTTGAGCTCTGAGAGAAATCTCAAGTCTTCCATTGAATCTTCAATTCTTACTCCCCAAAGAGCTGCGCTGAGTTTGAGGACACACCTCTTCTGCATAATACATTTAGCCAAAAAACATATTTGTGTAATAATCAGACTTATTAGGAGTCAGGACAAATGTTTTTCTTTTCATTGAACAAAATATATTTTTCATTCTTTTAATATAGTTGAGTTGGATTTTTAAAAAAAAGCAGGTTTTGGAGGATTCAATGCTAGGCTTGAGATTTTACAGTCAAGATCTGGTTGCTGTACTACCGTTTTACATTATGTACTTTTTTTTTCAGGCTTGATACAATTCTTAAATTTGTATTTTCTCCACTGTTATGTGTCACTTCTTCAAATAAAGAATGGTGAACTGTTGACTCATTGCTTCTACTTATGAAACTTTTATTTTGAAAATATTTTAAAATGAGTTTAACAGCAAAGTTTGAGTGCGCGCTAACATTTACCGGATCACCTTGTCAAAGTATTTATGTATCCCTCCGCTTCTATTTTGTTTCTATGTTTTTATTTGCTGTGAGTTGTACGATAGTAACTGTAAAGCGTATTCAATCGTACAACAGTTGTGTTGTGTTCGAAATTTAAATGAAGTTTTCGATTTGATTTAGTGTGAAAAATTAGTTTGAGCTCTATTTTTGTCAGCGGAGGAGTAAAACTCCTGTCCACATAACGCCCTGATGACGTTTATGGCGCCAGAAATCAAGGGTTCAGAGAGGAAAGAGTGTGTGTCAGCTGGAGAAGACGGCGCGATATTTGTATTATGTTGACGATATTGTAAACGTAACAATCTTGGACAGATTTTTCCATCATTTGTGGTTGTAATAAAGTCAAGATGGTGGTCCTACGCAGCAGCGGTGGTGTCGGAGCTGAACCGGTGACCACTATTCCAAAGAGGAGGACGACGGAGCTGGAAATGAGCCCCGACTTTCTGTCGCTGATTCCCGCGTCGCAGAGAAAGTCCGCCCGGGTGACTCGGTCCTCTCGGTCCCTGAATGACAGCTTCAGCAGCCCCGAAACCAACTCAATGAATGTAAGAACATCCGAGAATAGCACTTGTTTGGAGGACAAGTTGTCGTTGATGGTGACTTAGGTGTGCTACTTTAGCTAACGCGCCAAGCTAACTAGCTCAGGTTCTGCAGCTTCTCGCCCAGCCAGAGCGCATCGCTGAGCGATATCCTTCAGATTTAATGCAAACTTTCTTTGCGCTGTTTTTGATACGAGGGTAATGATGATTAATGAGTCATGCAGTCAACTTACACAGTAACCTAGCGCTTCTAACCTGTTGGTTTCCTGGTACTGTAAATGTCAAACACAAAAATGCTGAACCACTTCCTTCATCCCTCACTTTTCAACCTGGATCTCAGACCTGAGAAACTGATTATAATCAAGACTTGTACTTTCTATAAAGTTTCAACTTGACTCAGCTCAGGTATGGGGAAAATATATATATATATATATTTCTCTACTTTATACTTTATCTCATAGTCTAAGTATTGTATTAATCTGGTTCTTTGCCCATTGTCCAATAGGCAAACTAATCTATTTTTGAGCTTCCATCAATTCGTCCAGTCTTACTGTTTGTTTTTTGCAAGTATTTGTATTTTTGCAATATTCTGACACTTGTCTTTCAAAACTACCATCCACTTTTTTAACTTCATCCACTACTAAACTTGATTAAATACAATAGATCACTTCTTTCCTTGTAATATTCCTTTTACTTTTCTGTCATTCTAATTTACTTTATTCCTTCTTCCTGATCTCCTTTCGTTGCCTTCATTCCTTTGGTTCTTTGTGTATATTAATATTTCTTTCTTTCTATCCATCCTCCCTCCCTTTTCCTTTTTATTCTACACCTCTTCCTTCCTTAAAGTTACTGCCTCTTGAATGTTTTGTTCTTCAAACATTCTAGCTGTAGCAAGATCTACCATAAGTTAATCAGCTTTTTGTGTTTCAGATCAGAACATAATCACAAACAGTGAAAGTTGTGACTGGGAATGTCTCAATATTTTACATGGACAAAATGTGCAAGAACCTTGATTTTCCAGGCTGTGGAAAATAAGGGAATTGTAGGGAGTCTAGATATCTTAAATGTCCTTTATGAGATTAAATCATCTCAGTTTTTGGTTTAAATATAAACTTAAGCTCTCTGTAACTGTCTCAGGGTCACAGGGACATGAAGCAGGTCAATGGAGGTGGTCTCGGTCATTCCCTGAGGAGTCGAGGTCAAAGAGTGAAACTGGAAGTTTCTTTTGCTGACATGGAGCCCAAGACCAGCTCTCCTGTGGATGAGGACAAAGCAGATGGCTGCTGCACCAGGTGAAACGTTTGTTTATTCGACATTTGAATTCTACAAACACAATGATCTGACTGTGTTTTCTGTTTCTGGTGACCAGGAAGTCCTTCAGGCTGCAGAGGGAAGCAAAACCCTCTGGTGAGAAGCAGCACCACCGACCGCGTCAAAGCGTTCTGTTTACTGGATGGCTAACGCTCGATGTAATCCTTCCTGCCAGATGTTCCAGATGAGGCAGAGGGGTCATCCACTCCCAAGAGGAGTCGCTTTAACCTGCAGAGCCGGGGGGTGGACGAGGAAGAGGAGGAGGATCACTCGGTTCGAAGAAGCTCCAGAATCACAAGATATAAACTGAACTCCCGCAAACAGTCGGCGCTCTATGATCGCCTCATTACCAAGTGAGTCGAGCAACATCCAAACCAGTTCTGTCGATTCCGCCCACCTTTCTGTCTTTAATTTGATCTATAACATTCATATTGACCTATAATTGTACTGAATGCTGACTTTACTGTGCCATTCAGCATACATAACATGTATTTGTTGGCATTATATGTGATGCACGTACACAATCGCCTAGTCTTTAAATAGATAGTAATGTTTTACAATGTTTTTAAAGTTGTATAACGGTATGGTTATCATTTGCTTTCAACCCCTCTTATTTCTTCTCTTATTTCTTCTCAGCACCGCTGAAGCAGTTCTCCAAAAGATGGACGACATGCAGAAAATGAGACGCCGGCTGAGGAGCAGAGACAGAGAAAATACAGAAGAGGTGATGGGTTTTTGTCTTCTTCATCGCTCCTTGAGTTTGACGTAAGCTCTCTGCTGTGTCAGTCGTTTCAGGATTTTTCTGTTTCGTCCTAACAGGTTGGAGTCTACGGCTCAGGCAGAATGAGGCGGTCCCTGAGGACAAATACCAAGAGTAATAAAATCGAGGAGAAGAACCAAGGTGAGGAGAGGAAATGAGGTGGCAGTGCTTCAGAGACGCGGTCGGGACATGCCGGGATACATCTCGGCGTCGGAAAGATCCGATCGGTTTCATTTACTTTAAATGAACCTCAACTTCCTGAAGACTTTTATGTCCTTATTTACACGGTCTGTTTGTGTTTTCATTCAAAACTCAAGATGATGAAGACGATGATGACAACAGTGAAGACGGAGAGGATGAAGACGATGAAGACGGCGAAGACGATGACGACGAGGAGGAGGAGGAGGAAGAAGAAGAAAACCACCAACGATACGACTTCCGGCAGAGGAAGACTGTAGTTCGCTACCAGGCCCCGTTAGATGGTACCACATCTGTTCAAAGGAATCACCATAATCAATTATTGATCTCTAAAACATGGATAAAGAGCATGGCTTTTTAATGATCGATCTACATGCAAGATAGAGCTACTGCTGAAGCTTACCAACAAGCTTTTTATAATAAATAGTTGTAATGTTCTTCCAGTACCGCGGGAGCCCAGGAAACGCAGCATGTACTTCAAGGAGCACTCGTCTCCTACGAGACGGAGGTTCAGGTTCAGCTCCACGGCCCCCAGGAGCCCCTATAACCAAAGGAGAACCAGCAGGTTGGTTTTCCATTTGTCTGGACTTTTTTCAGACTTTTAAATTATCAGAATGGTGCGACGGAAAAGTTTAGCGGTTTTTAAACTTCTTTGACTGTAACCTCTGCAAAACCAGGAAACGGGTAGCTGACCCATGCCTAGATCTACTTCTCCTTTATTATAAAAAGTTAGCCCAACTTTCCTAAAGATCTCTACCAAAAATCTCTCCAATTCCTATTTGTCTGTTTTTATTTTTTCTCATTGGCTTTCCTCCCAACCCTTGGAGTAGTTCTGAGAGGTAAGACCTTATCTGTGTCTTTGTTGGGCTCTCGGTTTGTCTGTGGGTTGCTGGATGTGTTTGTTAGCATTGTAGGTGTTGGTGGTTGGCTCTTTCTTCTTTTTAACCACTTCTATTGTATTAATACTAATTCTATCTTAATATGACTGAAACGATTAATCGTGAAGAATACGTTTTTCGAATAACCGTCAACTAATTTAGTAATAATCAATTATTTGTTAACTGTAGTTTACAGCCTCAAAAAAAGGGCATTTGCTGAAAAAACGAGCAATAACTGAGCCAAAGCTATACAAAATATATCTGTATATCTATATTTTGCATTTAATGTAAGATAAAAACGCCTTTGTTTGCAATTATATTTTACCCAAAACTCCTCAAGCGGTTTAGCTTCGCCTGATTCAAATTTACTACAGGAAATTTGAACCATATGCTATGTTGTTGCACGTTAGGTAATAAAATGCTTTTCTTATTTAAGAAAAAAAAATGAACTGAATTACTTGTTCATTTGCATTTTTTTAAGGATTTGTAGTGTTGCATAAAAATGTTAATGAAAATCAGAATAATCGATTAGTAAAATAATCTTTATTTGCAATCCTATATGTTAGGCTGTCACTGGAGTCCAATGCATCATATTTACTGTCACCCAGGGTGACAAGGAAAACATACAACATGATTATGTTGGTGAATGTTGCGATGCCGATATGTTTAGGCATAAACGTATTTGTGTTTTGTTACCTCCATCCAACAAACAGGAACTGTTGGACCAAGTTTAATGGTCTGTATGTTGCATCGTTTCGGAGTGAGACAGGAAAACTAATTTAACATCTTTTCTACCCGACAGGAGACGACACGCCATCCACAGCAGCGACTCCACATCGTCTTCCTCGGATGATGAGAAATTCCAGAGACGAAGGAGTAACAACCGGAGCAGGTCGGTCAACAGGTGAGAGAAACAAAAACTGATGAACCAAATCTTTTGATTTCTATTTTAAACCTCATTCTTGAATTTCTAGCACTTGACAATGTGTCATCTGTGACTCTGTGATTACATCAGAAAGAATCATTAAAATTTAGCGATTTAATGTTATTTTTTTTGTTGCTTTTTTTTATGAAGATGCCTCCCTATGAACCTTGTGAAAGAAGACCTGCTGGGGATCCATAAAGACAGGATGAAGATCGGAGCCAGCCTCGCTGACGTTGACCCCATGCACATTGACAAAACGGTGAGCTGCAGGAAGGATGAAGTAATGCATCCAAATGCTACATTTATTTAGCATTTGGATGCATAGTTACAGCGTGGGTTTAGTGTGAAGCATAAGTAAACATTCATACTCCTTGAATTTTGTCACATTCTGGCCACAAACTTTAATGTATCTCATTGTGATTTTAGTCGACAGATTAACACAAAGTGGTCTACACCAAGGAAATGCAAATGAGATGTATAGTAGGGCTGTTGTAATATTTTAGTAATCGAGTAATCTATCGATTATTCTTACGATTAATCGGGTAATCGGATAAAAAAAAAGATAAAATAAAACACTGGTAAATCTAACATAACAGCAGTGTTACTATCACATATCAACATCAGTCCAATTTTTCACATTTGAGCTTCTCTAACAGTTAATTTTCTGTAGTTTAGAAAATTAACCTGTAACAATAGTAGCTCACTTTGTTAACATGAAGAAAAGTTATACAAAAATCTGAAATTAATTCAATGTAATAATAAAGATGCAGGCTGACATATAGGCTATCTATTTGTGACCAGGTTATTATGAAAAAATGTCTATACTCCAGCTTTCTGTTTCTGTTTTCATCTTCAGTCAGTTTAATAGATGAACTCTCACCTTGCAC
>CAEGAE010047021.1:0-13427 GCA_903067095.1 Girardinus metallicus
TGATATTCATGTGATTAGTTGTTTTTAAGACTCGTTCTGGGTTTAGATGTCGTTTCACTGGGATGTTTTCCTGTAACTTAATTACCCAGTAATAACTGTACATTTCCTCCCGCCCCGGCCAGCGGAAACCCTGAAGGTTTAAATATTAAATGACTGATAATTTGATCAGTTACTAAGTCCTTGAATAAACTTTTTATCAAATGCTTTTTTACTCTTGAGTAATTTCCTGAAGGGCTGCGTTTTACGTAGACTTGAGTAAAATTGTGTTGAAGTTTCTCTACTTTTACTCCAGTGTAGGTTTTGGATTCTCTGCCTCCTCTGGTGTTTCATCACAGACAAAATGAGTTGCATGCTTGTAAAAGTAGGATAAGGTGATAAGAAACCGAAAGCTATAAATGAATTAAAATGAGCTCTTGACTTTCCAGTTATAGCTTTTTATAAAACCGTCTTTAGTTTGGAGGTTTTTCCAGATATGTTGCTCTGATTTGAACAGCAGCTGATCATTGGTGAAGAAACGCTTCACTGTTCTAATCAATGTTGCTGCAATTGATCTTTATTAAAGAAAACTTCCTTTCTTGTGATTTGTCTCCAAAAAATAAAATTGTATTATTATTAAATGATATTAAATTAAAGGTATGCTTATTTCTGTCTTTGCTTTTCCATCAGTTTCTATTTTAATTGTAATCCCATTAATAGCTAATTTCTGTAAAATATGCGTTTTAGGAGCCGTTGTTACCAGAACAGTTGAAACGTTTCTGTATTCATTTTGTGATTTGGATGAGTAAAGCGTCAACCGAAGGAACTAGATTCCCACAAACGAAACATTTTGTGTTTCCTTGTATTTGTTTTTCCATTAATGACTTTGTCTTTCTTTCGTTTTGTCTTGCAGAATTCAACAGCTCCGGATATGTCATTCCTATTCGATTGGATTTATAGCGGTTTCAATAGCGTACTACAGTTTTTAGGTGAGTGCTGAAGTCCTGCAGACACTATCACAGCTTTTAAAACCAAGAGAAAGCCAAGAATAAAAAGAAAATTGTTGCCTAATTATTCAGAGCAGAGCTGGAAGTCTGAGTTAAAGTTTTGGTGGTTGTTTCCATTTCAGTGTCGCTGTAGAGAGAACTGCTGAGACGGCAAAGAATATTGACTAATTCTGTAAACACCCAGTAGTCAGGGATGCTATGCTAATAATTAATATGCTGATGTGTATTTAATGCAGCAACAGAGAATTAGAGATGAAAGAAATTTGTTTGTTTGGCAAAACCTTTTCAGCAAATGCTGAATTTATTAAAATTCTTTCCCCAGTAGCTGAAATTTTACACCTGGCAGAAAAAAACAATGTTGGCTTAAATATTAAATATAACAACTCATATCTTTGGCCTAAAAATGACCAACGTTTTGCTTCTGCAACCAAAACAAAGAGCTTCAGAAATGACAGCTGGTTTGATTTAGTTTGAATTTGAAGTATTCAGTCGTCTGTTTGCTCCTGGGAGTCGGTTAAGAGTCTGCTGAGATTTTTACGTTTTGACCTCAACATCGAACGGAAGAATGTCAACCCGCCTGTCCAGGAAGTTTTTACGATTAGAGCCGCTGGAAAACAACAAAGGATGTGATTTATATCTTTGATCTCAGAATTCTGAGGGTTTTTTTTACTATTATTATTATTTTTCTATTGGGGATCAAAATTCTGACTTTTCTTTGTTAGAATTACGATTGTGTTTTTCCTCCGAATTCTGACTTTTTTCTTTAAACTTCTGACTTTAATCTAAAATTCTGAGACTAAAGTCAGATTATTTTTTGCAGTGGCTCTAATCCTCTTAATCTTAATCTCTTAAAGCAAACAAAGGAAATATTATTTTGAAACACAAGTCCCTCCCCCATCTGCTGTAGGCTTGGACTAGACTCTGGATTGGTGCTTCGTTAGCTCTCCTGAAGTGTACCAGTAGGTCTTCTCCCCAGTGCGCTGCTCCAGTTTCAGGCAGAGCGACATGCAGCGATTGTTCCAGTTCTCCCAGTTTGACAGGTTGTTCAGAGCGCTGTGAGTAACGATGACGTCCAGCGGCGCTGACTCAGCCACAAATCGTATTAATCCGCTGAGTTTCGCTGTCCTGACTCAGCTGAGTGAGGAGTGGCTTCAGTTTGCACCTTTCATCGGTTTATTCAGCCCAGTTTAGGGAAATGTCACTTTTCCCACAGCAGAGTTTCAAAAACTTCACTCACAGCAGTGGAGGAAAATGTGAAGCACCAAACTCATTAGCATGTTTCTTTGTGGTGCACATTTTGCCAACAAGGCAACAGAAAGTGCTTCACATGAAGCTTTTTGCCCACTTTGTTCTTTTCTCAGTTCTAAAAGTATCAGACAGCAGACCTGGCGCTGGACCTGGTTTCTGTATAAAATGGGTTTTATTCAACTTCTATTTTATTGGTAGCATTGCGTATTTGTTTCCATAGTTACATAACAGATAATAAAGAACTTGATCTAATGTTGTTGAGTTTTAGTTCTTGTCCTTTAAACAAAAGCAACAAAGAACAGAAACTTTGTCCTTTTCAGTAGCATGTCTTCTATATTAAATATTTATATTTAATATAAAAGACATTTCTTTTTACCAAAATGTTTGGTTCATTTTCCTAGATGCTTATTTTAACTACTTTTATTCATTTATTTTGATCCATTAAGTGCTTGTTTCCTTTTTAGGCCTTTGCAACCCTTTGAGATGTCAAGATGTAAAAGACAAAGATCTTTGTGTAGTTTTAAGATTTGTTACGACTTGGAAATCTAAGTTTGCTTCTCATTTTAGGACTGTACAAGAAATCGGGCAAGTTAGTATTTCTTGGCCTGGACAATGCTGGCAAAACGACGTTACTGCACATGCTCAAAGATGACAGACTGGGACAGCATGTGCCAACTTTACACCCAAGTGAGTTGTTTCCACATTCTAGCTCATACAATAACTTACAAACATAATGCAGCAGTTAGTAAATCTGCGTTTTGGCTTCTTTCCCTAGCATCAGAGGAGCTGACGATTGCTGGCATGACATTCACCACCTTTGACCTTGGAGGCCACGCACAAGGTGTGTAATTCATTTTTTTAATATATATTCATACACACACAGACCTGTTGCAGCAAGGCTTCACATGCACAAGATCCCGTCCGCAGCTTCCTGCTGGAGGGTGAAAAGCTCCTCGCTAACGATCACTAGCAAATTGTTGACATAACGCGCTAAATCTTAAGTGTACGTCAGATATATAAAAGAAAAATGGACGCGGTGCTTTGCTACTAACAGCAACCAGATAGCAAGGTCATGAAAATGTTTCAATCAGGAAAAAATAGTGAATCAAATGGAAGTAGCTCAGTTATGCTAGCTTGACTATGACAGAATTAACATGTAGATGTGCTGCAGAATTCTGTTTTTCAGTTCAGTTAAAGATTTTTAAAAAAGGCGACATAAACACCAACACTGACTGATCATCAGAAGAGCAGGTGTTTAAATTAGCTAATCTACCAGCGCTGTGTTAGCTCAGCTAATAGCAGCGGTAGCTAATCTACCAGCGCTGTGTTAGCTCAGCTAATAGCAGCGGTAGCTAATCTACCAGCGCTGTGTTAGCTCAGCTAATAGCAGCGGTAGCTAATCTACCAGCGCTGTGTTAGCTCAGCTAATAGCAGCGGTAGCTAATCTACCAGCGCTGTGTTAGCTCAGCTAATAGCAGCGGTAGCTAATCTACCAGCGCTGTGTTAGCTCAGCTAATAGCAGCGGTAGCTAATCTACCAGCGCTGTGCTAGCTCAGCTGATAGCAGCGGTAGCTAATCTACCAGCGCTGTGTTAGCTCAGCTAATAGCAGCGGTAGCTAATCTACCAGCGCTGTGTTAGCTCAGCTAATAGCAGCGGTAGCTAATCTACCAGCGCTGTGTTAGCTCAGCTAATAGCAGCGGTAGCTAATCTACCAGCGCTGTGCTAGCTCAGCTGATAGCAGCGGTAGCTAATCTACCAGCGCTGTGTTAGCTCAGCTAATAGCAGCGGTAGCTAATCTACCAGCGCTGTGTTAGCTCAGCTAATAGCAGCGGTAGCTAATCTACCAGCGCTGTGCTAGCTCAGCTGATAGCAGCGGTAGCTAATCTACCAGCGCTGTGTTAGCTCAGCTAATAGCAGCGGTAGCTAATCTACCAGCGCTGTGTTAGCTCAGCTAATAGCAGCGGTAGCTAATCTACCTCAGCGATCATTTATTAATAATCCCTAAACAAACATCGACCCTGAAAACATAAAACTGTCAGACTGGATGTTCTGCTCTCTGTGTGTGGAAAAGTTTGAGTGGTTTTCAGTGTTGAGTCAAATAGTGTTGGGGTTGCCTGTTGCTATGGCAACGAGTCTATGTGTAGCAAGAATAAAAGTGGTTTTGAGTTATTCTTCAGCAGTTATCGTTCCTTGCCGCGCCGCGATGGATGGAAAAGAATCGTCTTTTTGCCCTCCAGCGTTGAGCACATTATCAAAATTTCCATTTGTAAACTATAGCATGCAGCGGGTCTGTACATAAATTGAGATTTTCCTCATTTTCATCTCAGTTTACTTGACAAGGTGGTTATTTTGTGCCTCTGCAGCCCGGAGAGTGTGGAAAACCTACCTCCCTGCCATTAACGGGATCGTCTTCATCGTGGATTGTGCAGACCTTCAGAGGATGGGTGAATCTAAAGCAGAACTTGATGTGAGTGTCGGCTGCTTTTAGTGATGGAATAGTTTGTGACAGAAAGGTGAATACTTCAGGTTTCTCATTCGGTTTGGGAACATTTCTGCACATGTGACACAAAGTCTTTCTCCGCAGATAGAAAAGTTAGTCTGGGAATGAAAACATTCAGCTTTCTGTAGGAGTTTGATTCTGCTTATGTAAATACGGGGTTTGCATCTCCAATAGCAATAAGTTTTATACATCATCAAACTTCTGAGCTTTTAGCGTTTCTGTGGTTTTCCTTTGAATTATTTTGTTAAAAACTGGGACAGAATTTAAAGATAATATGTGTCTATAAAATACTTTAACAACATATTTACAAAAAGTAAAAAACATTAGTAAAAACATTGTTGGATTTCTACTAGATTTTACAGATTAAATATGTAGGATGCTTTTTGCTGGGATTGTGATTTAATCTCACATTTACTGTTTCAGTGTCTATCTATAATTATAGCTCTTTTTTATCCACTTTTCTAGGCGTTAATGACAGACGAGACCATCGGAAATGTGCCTATCTTAATCCTTGGCAACAAAATCGACAGGCCTGAAGCTGTGAGCGAGGAGAAGCTGCGAGAATGTTTTGGATTATACGGACAGACAACAGGCAAGGTGGGGAAACGGAGCAAACAATCTGGTTCATGGTTAAAGAAACAAATAAAAGAGGAACATCTGTCATCTCTTCACAGTCTGGAAATGTTGTGGAAAACAGAATTTGGATTCAGGTTTTTCAAACATGGAAGTACGAGGATAGAAAAAGTCGTATCAGATTTAAATTTTCTATTGGACTCCAGTTGTTGTTCAGCCTCTTTTATCCAGGATCGGCTGATTATCAGGAAATAAAGTACCTGAAAAGGACGGTATCCATGAAACACCAGGCAGGTTTCCTGGATGAGTTATAGAACAACGTATTCATATTAAACATCAACAACTTCTCTCCAAAATAAAATAATTTATTAAACTTCTGCAGCTCTTTAGCAAACTGATGTTGATCAATTAAGTAAAACAGAGAAATAAGAAAACCGATGCACTAAAAATGATCAGTTCAGTGTTAAAATGTTTAACATTGTATTAATGTTTAAGGTTTATGAGGCCAAATTAACTTTAAAACTACAAAGATCAGTTTGTGTTCAATGCAAAGAAAAAGGAAAATAAAACATTATTTTAATAAAATGTTTTAAAAAGCAGTTAACTGGATTAATCACTATGAATCGATTATTGAAAGAATGGTTCAACAAATGATTTAATATTCTGATAATTAGCTAATGAGAATAGCAATTAAACCAAAACTAACGCCGCTGTGAAAGCATAACCCAGTGTGGCTGTGAGACAATTTCCTCTCTGATGATTCATTAGTCTGAGAATATAAAAACATTAAAATTCACCCACAGAAACATCAATATAGAAGCAGAACTAACCTGTAAGTTACTTTACTTTGTCTGGAAATGTGTTTTAACTTCACCTGGTTCAAATTCTGTAAAAGAAACAAACAAAAAAACTATTAGGCACCTTTTGGTTGCCAATTATTGATCTTTAAAAAGCCTGACCTGCTGATTCCAACTTTGACTGATATAGATTTTTAATTTTTTTGTCTGAAATATTGCTGAATATGGAAAGAAAGTCACAGTGGGGCGACTATTGTTTACTGCAAATACGCAGACTTGCGCTGGTGGGCCGGTCTGACCTTTGACCTTTGCTGAGGTAGAACAGATCGGCATCGATTATCAGCCGATCGGAAATGAAGGAAATCCCCTCCGATAAATCTGTACACCTTTATTAAAACAAAATAAATGAGTATTTTTTTAAAGTAGGTATTTCTAATGCATAAAAACGGCTAAAGTCAATTTTTAAAATTTGTCAGAATAATCAATAGATTAGTAATTGATTCCTAATGTCTAACTCTCCATCCTGTCCTGCTTAACGGTGATCTATTGGCTAAAAACTGGACTGTTGTGACCTTTTTCGGTCTCCAGGGCAACGTTCCCATGAAGGAGCTGAACACGAGACCGCTGGAGGTTTTCATGTGCAGCGTGTTGAAGCGGCAGGGCTACGGCGAGGGCTTCCGCTGGCTGTCCCAGTACATCGACTAAACCAGGCCCCGCCTCCCACCGCACTATCGGCTGGGGACGCCAAAACCAGCCGTTCCAGACGCCCGCCATCATCATCCTCTCAGCCCCGTTCGGTTAATCAAGTCTGCCTCCAGAGAAACCAGTACAACTCGACCCCAATAGACTTTTATTGGTCGAACATTTGGTTCACACACACTCACTTTCATCATCATCTCTTTATTTTTATTTCATTTTTTCCAAGAGGGAGGGGTTCACGTTGAAATGGTTGAATCTTTTCTACACCATGTCTGTCGTTTGCTGTCCTCCTCTTCCGATAGACTCAGAAGTTTAAATCTGTTTGATTCTGTTGCTAAATAAACTTCTTCCTTCCCCCAAACTCAGAGGCGGCCACACAGCAGTTCACTTTTTTAACAGATAAATTCATTCCACGTTGTATTTAATCAGTATTTTCTTTTTGTTGCTTTCTTTAACATGGTTTGAGTAAATTTAAGAATAGCCCTCACCGTCACACATTTGGCTGTTTCCCCGTGTTTTTGAATGGAGCAGTGCGTTTATCTTAGTGTATCATAAACTAGATCCATATCTCTTTCTGTCCAGGCTCTGAGCGGGCTCCCTTTTTAAAACGGAGCCAGCTTCTTTTTGTTTTTTTGTTTTAAAATAGAATATGATACTGGCTATAACTCTTTGATAAAATTATGTAGATATCACAATGTTCAGCAAAGACGGATATTTAAAGGAATCAAATCGGCTGACCGTAACACGCCATAAAGAGATGAGGGAGGAATAAAGAGACGCTGGTTAAAATTAGGCAATATTAGAAGCAAGTGAGACGTTTGAAAGGGGAATTTGGTGAAAACAGCGGAGACAGGTAGCCAGGCCTAGGACACCTCCAACAAAGGGACCATATTAAATATAAATATATGAAATGTACACAAACATCGTACATGGATTTTCTATTTCTGAGTGGTATCCTTTGAAATATGTGCATTAACAGGAACTATTATGCATGCCTTGTTCTTTTGATTATTTTTAAGAACTATTATTAACTCTGTACGAGGGAAGACGATGCCAAAATTACCAACTAAAGATGATTGTCATGTTTTTGTTTTTTTTAAGGAAACAATGGAAATGTGCATAATATACTTTAATCTGTCCCTGTCCCTTTGTGTCTCCTTCATCCCTCATGAATAAGTAATGAGATGTTCCAACATGAATGGGACCTGCTGTTGTTTGCATCATTAAAAATGTAATAAATGTTTGCAATGAATAATCGGATCAATCAATCTAATTTTATTTGTGCAGTGCTGAGCAACAGGAATAAAATGTATATATTTACATAAATTGTCAATATTAGTATGGCTGTCAACACAAATGTGGAGGAAAATATCTATTTTTTATCCTGTGTTTACTGAAAAAAATATCCAAAATATTTCTAAAATTAATGGAAAAAATCTGGCAAAAGAAAAAGATTAAGTAAAAAAGTGTAATAAAGGATATAGGCTGTGCTTTTCTGCCACAAATTTTAATATTTAACAGAACCTGAGTAAATGCATGTAATTTATATCTGAAATCAGCCAGATGGAGGTTTCTGGAATGGCCTAGTCAAAGTCTGGGTTTGAAACTATTAGGCTGTGGCATGAGCAAGGTTTTGGAAACGTGATTTCAGGGTGTTTTGGGAAACTTTTCTCACAAATAGCTAAGTTCTTTGTTCAATTTTGTTTGATGAAATATTTAATAATGACAAAAAAAACTGAATAAATGTTAGTGGGAATAAAAAAATTAGATATTTTTTAGCTCAAATTCAAAAAGTTAAAAAAGCCTCTGTGGGACCAGTAAGGTCTTTGTAAAGAAGTAAATTAAACGTTTGTATCTGTGTCCATTCTACATTTCAGCCTATTTGGAAAAGTAGCAATAAGTTCAAACTTTACATCTTGTTTCTATTTTAAAATATATTTTAAGTTCCTTGTATCTTCATTCCATCCTAGAAAAAATATATTTAAAAATAAAGATTTAACATTCCTGCCAGTAAGGTGACAAAATGTAAACCTCTGTCCTACCGATCAACAGCTTGCAGAATTTGGTATAATCTTGTCCATCATTAAAAATAAATACATTTACTATCCGGACAGAAAACTTTTGTGTGACTTGAATTCTCTAAATGTAAAATGAAGCAAAACATGAATAATAAAGATGATCTGGTTGGACTGTTGTGTCATTTCATGTCTTGTTGCTTTCTTAGAAAATAACTAATCTTGATTTAAAACTAAAAAGTGAAACCATCTGATCAGACTCGACCTTATTGTTCTGACAGAATGAATGGAGAGTGGAGAGATTTAATAAGTCAATGACACATTTGCACAATTTTTTCACAAGTTATTTAGGGGTGGAGAACTGGAGTAGCAGTTTAAGTTATATATCTGTGAAATATTAAATGTCAATGTTTCTCTAAACTATTCTAAAACTGCATTAGAGATAAACTTGTTCTTACTAAAATGTACATTTTCAAAGCTTAAAAAGTGTCTTCAGTCATACATTATAAATATATATATAAATGTCACTGTTTTCCTAAATTATTCTAAAACTACATTGGGGATAAACATAGTGCTATTTTCACTGGCTTTATTGGGGTTTGAGATTCGGACTGTGTTTTGCAGTTGGTCAGGTTTTACCATTGAACAGGAAATTGTCAGATCTGGCAACCCTGTCGAACAGCGCCATGTTTGTCCTTTATGAGCGTGAGGCGCATGCGCCATACCGGATATAAATATGGCGCAGCTTCGACGTTAATTGTTTGAAAGACTTAAAAAAGGCGCGGCTCGCAGCTGGCCGTGTGATATTCGTGAACTCTGGAACCCGGATTTAAAAACGATCTTTTCTGGTCTCCTAAGACGCCCAGCCTAAATAACTCAAAACTTTTTTCGAATCCAACTGGATTGGTCTGTGTTGCCCGAGGCCTAATAAATTGGCGACTTAACTCACCTGCTGAAGATCGACTAGAGAGGGCGAGTAGGCAGCGGGAGCGCCATGTTGGAAATCGCTGCGTTGTTACTCGGTAAGTTATTGTTTGGAATCCTTATTCGGAGTTACTTGTGTTGTTTCTGATTAGGTTATTGAAGCCTTTTTTTTTTTTTTTTTTTTTGTGGCTGAACAGAGCAGCAGATGCAGCGCGAGGCGACCATGGCGTCTCAGGCGGTGGCGTCCCTGAAAATATCTGGAGGAAAACAATGGCGTTTGGCAGCAAATCGATTATGGATGTTAAGGGGATTTACAATCAGGCCGAGGTCCGCTTCAAGCTTCCTGGGGGATCCGCCCATCCCATCAAAGGTAGGTTAAGTCAAGCAACTGTTCGATGGCGGGTCCAGAAGACATCTCTCGGTAGGAGCTGCTGCGGTTTGATGCTAGCTGCTGATGCTAACGCTGTTGAAGGCCAACGCTGGGCCCGATGCTGGTTTGGTTTGATTCTCTGCTGAGAGTCGATGAGCTGAGAAGGATTCTGCTGCTGAAAACCCTTCTGTCGTGGTTGTGGTCATGTTGAACTGTGGATGTTTAGGTGTTGTTGGAATCTGAAGCTCATGGTTAAAAATCAGTTGTGCTGTAAAAGAAAGATGGCTGCCAAGGTTTTGGCGAATACAGTACAGAGGCTGCAGGAAGTCATTAGGTTAAGTCCAGTAAATATCACTATAATAATCCTTGATGCCATACCTACACATAATTGCTGATAATTCAATGTGGCTATGTTGCCATTTAATATAGCTGCAGAAGATATTTGTCTTTTAGATGAATACTAAATGTTTTTGGGTGGAAAATGAGGTCTCTTACATTTCAATATACATACCTTTTTTTATTTTTTGTATGTACTTGATACTTATTTTGAAACCTAAGTATTTCAGAAATAGGATCCATACTTTAATAATTTAACCCAAACAAATTTTATTTACGTAAAACAACTTAAACATGACAACCGATTGTCTTTGCGTCAAACGTGTGGCCGCTTGCGATTTCATTTCTTCTGGACGACCATTTCATTTCTTCTGGACGACCATTTCATTTCTTCTGGACGACCATTTCATTTCTTCTGGATGACCATTTCATTTCTTCTGGATGACCATTTCATTTCTTCTGGATGACGGCGACGGATGGCGAGATCTGCTGGAGGTCAGAGGTCACAGAGGTAACGTTCATTGTCTAATCCACCCTCTCATTTGCAGGTTTTCAGATAAAATTAACAATTTTCCTTCTACAGCCACTGGGACCTGTCTGAGTCTTTAGTCTGTTTTTAACCGCGTTTCTCTCCTAGACTAAGATACTGACTTGCATTGTGTTGCACCTATTTTTTTTTTCTCTGATAAAGCCATAAAAGGAGCTTCTACTCCAACTAACTCTTTATTTTCTCCATTATAGAAATACTCCTGCAGCAGCTCTTTCTTCCTGTCTCTCTGCTCTGTCCTTTCTGTTCCCCTGGGGGTTGTGACAGTGGCCTTTCATACAGAACCACCTTCTGGTTCTGCTGGAGGTTACTTCCTGTTAAAGGGAAGTTTTTCCTCTCCACTGTCAATGCATATATCTTCATTATGAGGCATTGCCTAAGCTTATAACTTTTAACCAATTTAAATAATTGGTGTAGTGATTTTTTTTTTTTTTTTTTTTTTGGGAAAATCTTCCTGTTAAAGGAAGATTTAACATTCCTTTTGTCACCACATGTATCCTCAGCATGAGGCATTGGCTAAGCTTATTTTGTGTAACTTTTAATCACATTAAATGTTTGGTGCAGTGTTTTTTTTTTTTTTTTTTTTTTTTTTTGGGGAAGTCTTCCTGTTAAAGGGAAGTTGTTCCTCTCCACTGTCACCATGTGCATCCTCCGTTTGTCGGTAGTGATAATGGTTTCGAGCTCATGGTGCAGAATTTAAGACCTTTTCAACACCTTGTGGTACACGGCCCAAGAAGATGTAGAAGCCAAACAAGTTTTTGTCGAGATGAAGACTGAAGATCCTGTGGACATCAAGAAGGCCACTATGGCACTGGACTCTAAAGCCACCAGTTGGAAATGTGGTTTGCTACTTGCTGTAGCCAGTCCTCAAGACTTTGAAGTCATTGGAGGATTTCAAAGAAAATTGGTAACTGGTACAACAAAGCAGTTGATTCACTCCATGGTCGACGCAGGAAAATCTGGTCATCTTTATGAAAGGTAGGTGTTCTGGTCTTGGGTACAACAACCGTAACGGATCTGGGATCAAATGTGGAATTTATTCTAAAAGGCGTGTGGGCGGCGCAAACGAGCGGCGGGGTAAAAGGCGTGTGGGCGGCGCAAACGAGCGGCGGGGTAAAAGGCGTGTGGGCGGCGCAAACGAGCGGCGGGGTAAAAGGCGTGTGCAGGAAGTGTGTGTGGGTGTGTGTGTGACAAAAACTGACTGACCAATGACCCAGAGGAAAAGTCCTTCAGACAAACTCACCTGATGCCAGATGGAGAAGGCCTTCATCGCACCCCAATGATGACCATGATGACCCATGAAATGCTGCAGGTATTTTGTTTAAATGATATTTACAAGTATGAGTTTCTGAAAAGTGACAATTTATTCTGAGCTGCTAAAGGCTTTGACCTGAAATCCGCATCCCTCCGGTTGTCTTTCTGTCCTGTCCTTCAGGAATCTCCTGCATCATATTTTCGTCTCGGATTTGGCCCCCGTTGCCTCAAGCGACGACCGGAAGATGCCCTTGTCGCACCCCGCTGATGGATGACCTTAACAACCTAGGAAATGCTGCAGGTATTTGCTGTTCAAGTGAGTTTTTGAAAAGCGATGACTTCGTTCTGAGCTGTTAAAGGGTTTGACCTGAATCCATTCTTTCTGTCCTTCAGGAATCCTCCTGGATCAGCTCTGATTTGGCCCTTTGCCCCACCATCCACTGACGGAAAAGGCCTTCATCACCCCCTCTGATGGATGACCTTAGTGACTCTACTGTTGGGTTCAGCAGGTTTTATGGAGGAAACCCTGCTAGTGTTCCCAGATGAACAGGTAAGGCAGACTCCTCCTTATCCATTTTGACTCAAACGCTCCCAGTTTTCCCAGAAATGCCTGTTTTGCTGTCTTAACAGCAAAACAGGCATTTCTTTGAGTAATATTTACAAGTATGAGTTTTTGAAAAGTGATTTATTCTGAGCTGTTGCAGAGGGTTTGACTTGAAACCTGCATCCATCTTGTGGTCCTTCAGGAATCCTCCTGGATGATCTTGATTTCGTCTCAGATTTGGCCCTTCATTGCTCCACCATCGACCCCCGGAAGAGGCCTTCATCACTTTTTTATTTTTATTATTATTTTTTTGTTTGTTTGAACAATTTTGTTCAGAGACTAAATCGAATTTATTTTGGATATTTAAGATGTCCTCCAGTTTAATGTTAGAATGTTTCTTGATCTTTGAGAAAGTGCTTCATGGTTATGGCATTAAGGAAAAGCTCAGTCTGGTTTAGGTTTTCCTGTTCTCTGTAGTTATTCTGCTGTAGGTTTAGGTTACTGGAGGATGAACTGATCACTTTTCTGTTTCTTCTACATTATTTGCTGTTGTTTCTATAGCAGCTCCAACCTGGTCTGGCGTTCTGATTGGCTGGTTCCTTCCTGGAGGAGGGCACCAGCTGGCATGATGCTGCC
>CAEGAE010047024.1:0-45090 GCA_903067095.1 Girardinus metallicus
ATCAGGACGGCGCAGTCAGCCTGGAGATTTAAGAGTCACTTTAGATCCAAACATTCCAAAATTAAACAAATCAATCTAGTATTGTGGGTTCTTACCTGGGAGGTACCAGTGATCATGTTCTTGATGAAGTCCCTGTGTCCAGGAGCATCAATGATGGTCACGTAGTACTTGCCGGTCTCAAACTTCCACAGAGCGATGTCGATGGTGATGCCACGCTCACGCTCAGCCTTCAGTTTGTCCAACACCCAGGCGTACTTGAAGGAACCTTTTCCCATCTGAGAACAAAACGTCGCTTTAATGCAGCGTTTCTCAAACTTTAACCCATTTAACAGTGAGAATGGTGACGCTGGTTTGTAAATCAGATGTTTTGAGTTATTTACAGATTATGAAAGTATGGATTCTTAGCTTTCCAATGAGATCAAACACCCGGAAATCAAAAACCTAAGCAGTTATTTACTACAAGTGTTGTGTGCATTAACATTTTTTGGTTCTTAATAACTTAGAAGCGCAATAAAAGAAAAGTTGACTTGAGTTGCTTTGGCAGAAAGAAAAATGCTCTTCTGCACCATAAAATATCAAAATGATCCACCCATTTCTATCAACTGTATTTATCTAACTATCTAACACTTCATATTACTTAAGTAAAAAAGTACTTTGTAGTAAAAATGCTCCAAAAAGTAATTATTTTTCCAAAATCTAATGTAAGTAACAGATCAGTACCCACCCTAAAAACTTTAAGTCTCATTTTGAAGTTTAATGCGTTAGATTTTGGGTGCATTTCCATTGTAGATAGATAAAAAAAGGAGTACTTGTTGTCAAAAAACCCTCTGAAATCTTCAAGAAAAACAGGAACATTTCGCAGTTTGAAAAGTCACGCTTTTGCTGAAAAAACTCTTTTTTTAGATTAATCTCAGAAAACTGCTTTAAAAAACTTTGAAACATAACAGTGTGAAAAGTAGAAAATTTGCTAAATAAAAATTGGTATTTTTTTTTATTATTCTCACAAAAATTGGAAATTTCAGTTTTAAAAGTCAACATTGTTCAACTCTTGGAGAAGAAATCTGCTTTTGAAACAGAAATGTCCATTGCTTCTCTAAAAACATTCAATGTGTATATTCTACACATTGAATATACACAAACCTCACAAACCTCCATGTTTCTTTTAAATTAAAAACAATCAGAGATGGATCTCAAAATTTCTGTTCTTTTTCCCTAGCAAATTTCTGACTTTGAGCTCAGAAATGTCCTTGTTTCTTCTAGAAAAATAAATAGTTTTTAGTGGAAATTTACAGCTCCTTTTTATTTTCTTACCCACAATGGCCCTAATACGCCATCACATATTTTATTTGCGAATGAACAAAAATGCATTTTCCTAATATTAAACGTTTTTATGTATGACAATTTATCTTTTTTATATCTAGCCCATCTTAGTTGCAGTACACATTTCAGACACTAGATGGCAGCCTCCACCACAGAGCGTCGCTGCTCCACAGTGATTAGAATCCGAACAGAACCGACCTCGGCCGCCTCCTTCTCGAACTTCTCGATGGTTCTCTTGTCGATCCCGCCGCATTTGTAGATCAGGTGGCCGGTGGTGGTGGACTTGCCGGAGTCGACGTGGCCGATGACCACGATGTTGATGTGGGTCTTTTCCTTTCCCATTTTACTCGCCGGCTGCAAATAAATGAGGAGCAAAGAGCAGCTTTTCAGGCTTTAAGTTCACATCTTGATTCACATTGTATGATTAGACTTTTTCTCTATATATATTTTGATTGGAAAAATACTTGTTTTAAATATCTCATTCTGTCTAGAATAAATTGCGGATTTACAATTAAGTTGTACTGAGGCTTCAATACAAGATATCCAGTTACCTGAAACATGTCAGGTAAACGTCTACAGAAAGCTTCAAATCTCACGTTTCATTCTGGCTAGTCATTTTAAAGATATCTTGACACCATAATTCACGACAATGTAAAGACATTTTAGATATATAGATTAAACTCTTGCAAGTTACACTCCATGTATTTGTCAAAATTTAAATGGAACTCATTTTGAAAACCATTTTTGGCTTCATTTCAAATATCTTGGACATTCTGATTGGTCAGAATGACATTACTGAAAGCATTCCGACTAGAAAAAAAACAAAAAAAAAACAGATGTGTAGCATTTTGTAATAGGTCCCATTTTCAGCTTGGGAATAGTTTGACTTGCTCTATGCTTGACAGCCATTGAGAATTGAATAATTTTTACTAGTCAGAATGAAAATTACTGTTCAGGATAGTCAAAACAAGTCATCTGAAATGCATTTACATTTACCCGGTTGGAACCAATTTTATGTTAAAACGGCCTGCCATAGAGAGCCATACTATGGGGGATACGTGCTCGTTCCCGACACCGGAGTGACGCACCACGTGCTGCATTAGCGCCGGTCTCCAGCCTCCATGTTGCGCACAGCCCGCCGCCATGTTGTGTAATGTGAACGCGCGCGCGTGTTCATGAAGGTAGACATTTATCTCCCCTTCAGTTCACATAAAAATAATTGATTCAGAGGCTCTTCTACGCTGATTGAAGAGCTTTTAGTTTCCAGAATGAGTGAAGTTTTCCTCCAAAACGAAGCACCCCCTAAACCAAGCTGTCAAAGTTGAGATTTAAACTCCTGCTGAGCTTTCCACCCCAGCATGCAGTTAGAAACCAGACTTTCACCAACCTTGGTCCAGCAGCCAAAAGGTCCGAGTTAAAGAAGAGACAAAAAAGGACCGAACTCGACCCGAGTTGAGCTTTTATACTGGACATGGAGGGAGGGCCGCACTGCTTCTTGGTTGGTTCCTTCACTCAGACCAAGAGGTGCCATTGGCTGGAGAGATGACGCATCTCAGTGGACGGCATGGTCAGGAACAGCTGCACCTCAGACTTAACCATCCACCCCCAGCTAAAGGACGCCAGACACGCCAATTGCGATTTTTTCAGAAACATTTATTTATTAGTTACCAGCAGCTTTCTTTCCAATTAATTTGTGGCATTTTTTTAACATTGAGATACAGTTCTAAACCATTTCCAACTCAAACTGAACTGAGAAGAGGCACTGTCTTTTGACTTGGGTGACAATGCCAGAGTTCTTTTTTCCTGCGGAAACTTTTGCGATGGGTTTTAATCAGCATAAGCCAGTCCTTGAGTAGAGAGCTGTGCCTCAGAGAAGATGACCCAGGGTGGTACGAGGAGATTGGGGAGGGGGTGACCCGCAGCTGCCGGCACACATCTCGTTGTTGGATGTCCTGCACGACCATTCATTTCTTCTTCTGGGCCTTCTCTGCAGCCTTGGTCGTCTTTCCGGAGACTTCCTTGGTGTCGACGGCCTTGATGACTCCGACAGCCACGGTCTGCCTCATGTCACGCACAGCAAAACGACCTGGAACGCAGGTTAGGTGACGTTAGACAATACTGCAATAGCTGTAGAACTGGTTTAAATGAGACAGAGGCAGGTTCCTACCAAGGGGAGGGTAGTTGGAGAAGGGCTCCACCACCATGGGCTTCTGGGGGATCAGCTTGACGATGGCGGCGTCACCAGACTTGACGAACTTGGGGTTGTCCTCAAGCTTCTTGCCAGAACGACGGTCGATCTTCTCAATCAGCTCCTTGAACTTGCAGGCAATGTGAGCGGTGTGGCAGTCCAGAACGGGGGCATAACCCTCGTTGATCTGACCTGGGTGGTTCAGGATGATGACCTGTGGACGAGTCCAGAGTTAGAAACCTACAAGAAAACAGTCTTGTTTAGTCGTCAGGTGAGCTGCACCAACCTGAGCATTGAAGCTGTCAGCAGCCTTGGGTGGGTCGTTCTTGCTGTCTCCAGCGACGTATCCACGACGGATTTCCTTGACGGAGACGTTCTTGACGTTGAAGCCAACGTTGTCACCGGGCACAGCTTCAGTTAGAGACTCGTGGTGCATCTCCACAGATTTCACTTCAGTGGTCAGGTTAGGGGGAGCGAAGGTGACGACCATGCCGGGCTTCAGGACGCCGGTCTCAACACGACCGACTGGGACAGTTCCAATGCCTGGGGGGTAAAACAAAACCAAAAAACAACATTTAGACCATCAAATGCACTGCAGTAAGTTCAAATTAGGCAAGACAGACTTTGTTTAAGGTTTCTTACCGCCAATCTTGTAGACGTCCTGCAGGGGCAGACGAAGGGGCTTGTCTGTGGGACGGGAAGGTGGCAGGATGGCATCCAAGGCATCCAGGAGAGTGGTTCCGTTGGCATTGCCTTCCTTGCGCTCAACCTTCCATCCTTTGAACCAGTTCATCTACAATCAGACACCAAAGAGTTAGCTTTCTCCCCGAGTAACCGCCAAAAACAGATTCCCATTTGATTCCGATGTCTCACCTTGGTACTGGCCTCCAGCATGTTGTCTCCGTGCCATCCAGAGATGGGGACAAAGGCAACAGCGGCAGGGTTGTAGCCGATCTTCTTGATGTAGGTGCTCACTTCCTTTTGGATTTCCTCAAAGCGGGCCTGGCTGTAAGGGGGCTCAGTGGAGTCCATCTTGTTGACGCCAACGATGAGCTGCTTCACACCCAGGGTGAAGGCCAGCAGGGCGTGCTCACGGGTCTGCCCGTTTTTGGAGATACCAGCCTCAAACTCACCAACGCCAGCAGCAACAATCAGGACGGCGCAGTCAGCCTGGAGATTTAAGAGTCACTTTAGATCCAAACATTCCAAAATTAAACAAATCAATCTAGTATTGTGGGTTCTTACCTGGGAGGTACCAGTGATCATGTTCTTGATGAAGTCCCTGTGTCCAGGAGCATCAATGATGGTCACGTAGTACTTGCCGGTCTCAAACTTCCACAGAGCGATGTCGATGGTGATGCCACGCTCACGCTCGGCCTTCAGTTTGTCCAACACCCAGGCGTACTTGAAGGAACCTTTTCCCATCTTACAAAAAGAAAAGTTGGTTTAACTTCAATTTTAGAGTAAATATTTGTCAATTAAAATTAAAATCCATTTAAAGAACTTAAGAAAACTTAATCGTTTTAATTATAGGTAAATTACTAGACCCATTATGAGAAATGTTCCTTTTGCCTCGTTTAAATATTAGAAAAAACTATTTGAGCTGAATGGTAGAAGGCAACTTTTCTAAATTCATCTCCAGATAATCGTTCAATTGGTATATAGTCGACATCTTGTAAATGTTTCTACAAGAGTATTTACCATACATGTACATTTTACTTTAGCTTCATTATTTTGAACCTTTATTGGCACAGTATTGATTCTGAACTACTTAAACAAAACTAATTTTTAAGCACTTGCTTACAAATTGATCATTTAAAAGGTCATTCAGTTCATCTAACTGAAACTGTTTCAGTGTTTATGCATGTAGGTTTTTACAGTAGGGTTCTGAACTTCTACTAAAAATGTGCTTTTTTTTTAAATTTTACATTTAAACTGGAGCACTTTTGTATTTATAAATTCTAAGTTTCAAATCCATAATCTCCAGTTTCCGTTAAATGGTCTGCGGCCTACTCTGGATAAAATGCACAGTCACCACTAGCCGTTGCCGCCGGCAGGCCCCACCCCGCGTGCGCGCACACAGCTACAGCTACACCCCTCGTGCCGGGCAGTTGGGCATGCCGACGCCGCCATCTTGGACGCGTCTAAAACGTCCTTAAAAGTTGGATTAAAGGAAAATAAAAGTTTGTCTCACCTCAGCGGCTTCCTTCTCGAACTTCTCGATGGTTCTCTTGTCGATTCCTCCGCATTTGTAGATCAGGTGGCCGGTGGAGGTGGACTTGCCGGAGTCGACATGGCCAATGACCACGATGTTGATGTGGGTCTTTTCCTTTCCCATTGTCTTAGTTTCTGTGTAAAAGTAGCAAAAACCACATTAGCCATTTTAGCTTAAAGCGTTTAATAGGGAAGCTAACAGCTAAATGAGCCCACACAGAGGCGTCGGTCGAAGCAAAACAGGCTTAAGCCGGTTTTAATCGGTCATTACTCAAGAGTATTTACTTTAATTAAAGTCTTTAAATCGGGTCAACATGAGAAATTTCGCGTTCCAAAACCGCATTTCTAGATCAAGTTGATATTTTTCTTTAGCCGACTGCTTTGCTTAAAAGGCGGAGGCTGCTAGGCCGCAGCGGGCCCCAGGCCAGCCTGAGACACGTGTTACTGCCTGGGCCACGTCGGATAAAGTTACAAAGACCTCCAAATATCCAGAGTCCATCCTGGTCCAGACACCCACACCTGTTACTGGGAAACCCGTCCAGTTGTTCCCAGGAGGAGAGGCACCAGATGCCAACGAAGCATCCTCGGATGTGGGGTTTTTCCTGCCTCCTTTGTTCATTTTCTCTACATACCCTCCCTTTTTAGCGCATTTTCGAATCCTAAACTATTAAACTCCACGAAAACAAAAATTCTTCCTCTCATATTTAACCCGGTTAAACAACATTTTCCATACGTTTAACATCCAATTCTAAGTGAAAAACTGCCCAGGTTACATAACAGCAAACGTAAAGTACCGATATGCTTAAGTTAGGAATAAACCGAGGACGTTTTCTCATCAGAGGGTTAAACTCCGCTTCGAGGCCTACGTCGTGATTTCTGGTAAATGAATGAATCAGAGCTGAACTCACCGGTGTTTCTGGGTTTTCCACGGCCAAAGCTGCTGCCCCTTAGCCAGGTAACAGAAAGAGGAAGAGTAGAGTCGGACTGGGAGGTTTTATACTGCATGGGAGGCGGCCTGGAGGTTCCGTCATCCTCCCTCCGCGCAAAACTCCGCAAATCACGCGCATTCCTGTAAAAAACGTCACCACGCCGGCCGTATGGAGACTAAAACACGCATGGTGGCGTTTCCTCAGCTGGCACAGGAGCTCACACACAAAACAACACATCCACTTTACTCCTAAACACTTAAAGATGAAAGTATGCAGTTAAAATATATCCGAATTTTCAGTATAAGCATTTTATCTATATATTTTTAAATATCTACTCTGCTCAAAAATATTTTAAAATCCTTTTTTTTTTACTTTTACTTGCTAAATAAACAAATTAAACACACAATATTTTAATGGAATAAGAAGGTAGTTCTTTGTATATTTAAACAAAAAAGTGTCTTGAAGGTTTGCCAGATTACAAAAATTCCTAAATTTTTCTATTTGTTTTTCTGGATTTTTTTATTTTTTATTTTTTGTGTGTGTGTTTTTAGTGACAAGAACAGTTTGTCTACTTGCTTTGTTTTTTCAAGTTCATTAAATGGCTGTCCCCAAGTCTATTACTAATAAATTAAATTAAATGCCAAACCCTGGAAATTACCTGTATAATTAAATGTGGAAATAAAAAAAAAACACTCCCAGTCTGTTTAATTAAATTATTATTTCACATCCATGAAAAGTTACACAGCTGAGAATTGTTTTATATAAAATTACAAGAGTTTAAATTCATGTTATCTGAGAAATTTGTTTCTCTCAGTTCAAATGGCTGAAGTTATTTACTTTTGAGTGAAATGTTGACAACTATATAACACAAAATTATTACAGTTTTCAGCTTTTAAACTATTAAAATATAGAATTATGTGACATGAAATTTTCCTCCAGCTCAAAATATATCAAAAGTACCAACATTACAGCAAAAAATTATCAAAATAACAATTAAAATACTTTACTGTGATTGGTAGTAGAACCAGGAAGACATTATTTTGCCCAAACAGTTTCAAACACTGTAATAACAATATATGACTATGTCAAATACTGATATGTCCATTTTGCTAGAAAATAGAACATGTTTCATATAAAGTTTAAATAAAGTCACACAAAGAGGAAAAATACATGTTTTTTCTTTTTAAAAAAGCATAACAGTATTGATTTGTGTTTTGGAGGAAGCCCAAACTAATGGGACAATATTTTATGAGTTAAGTACAGAAAATATTTGTTTATTAAGTTTATTTTTAAAATGAATTTATTTGTTGTTGGGGGTTTTTTGTTCTGCATGGACGCAGAACTGTTGAGAATAATTATCACCACGAGTCAGGTATAAAAGCTGACACGCTTAAAGTGCAACATTTAATATTTAACAGCTTTCAGACTGGTTTCCACCACACAACCCCCCACTGGTATCACTGGGGAACGATTGAATCATCAGATTAATTCAGAGGACAGAGATTTGCATTCAAACAGTCTGAGAGGGAACAAAGCGTAGAAAGTGTTACTGTTCTTCTGACGCTTTTGTAAGAGCCGGCAGACGCATATTCAAGGTCTGATTGAAGATCGAATTAAAAGTGATTCTGCAGGAGGGAAGCTGGGCTGAAACCTGGACTGAACTGGTCAGCATGCAAACCAGTTTAACTCTGCCGCTGCTGCTTTCAGTCCATTGAAGGTCAAGTCCAGACAGGCTGTACTTGGGTGCACCAAACCCGTCAATCTGGAAGGCTGAAAGGAAACATAAGGAGCGACAACTGCTAATCATGAGAACAAAACATTCCCGCTGCGTTGAGCAATAATCTCTTAAAATATGGGTGTAAAAATGCAGCCCGGCCTGATTCTACATGCAGTCAACAGGTTCTCCTGCTCTGTTCGCAGCAAACTAAAATAAACCTCCTGAGCAAAACAGACCAGCACCCAGAGGGTCAGGAAGGAGTTTCAGGCAGTAGCAGGAGCATCCAACAGTCATTCAGAACAATCTTTGTTCTAACTCTACCAGGTTTTCAGGTTGAAATGTTGTTTTTTACCATTATTGAACTTTGAATACTTGAAATTCATCTAAAAATCAGAATCAGGAAATGTTTCGGATATTCAAACACGTTTTAACATTAACCTGAGTAAAAACAAAATCACGGTTTTAGTTACAGATGAAAGTTCTCTACGCAAAAAAGGAATCCTCCGCCTTCTGTTAACCCAACACAATAAAAATATTCTTTATTGTCCCACTGGGAGGAAATTCAGGGGTAGATGTAAAGTAAATTACCTTGAATAAAAACAGGCTTCAAATGCTGATCAAATGTTACAAGCCATACATGTCATGGATCAGATACAGAGTTACATTCACTGTCACTTAGCTCACCTGATGGAGGTAACCAGGTGAGGCAAAGATTGTAGAGTTTAGCTTCTATTCTTCTCCTCAATCTGTTCCCTCCCTAAAGGCTGGTCAAATCAGCTTCAGTGTGTTTATGTATGACTGGCAACAGACACATATAAACATGGTAATGTCAGCTGCAGCGTGTGCATGTAAGCAGATAAAAGACATAGAGGAAAACACAGAATCCATAGCAATACTGTACAGAACAGTAAGTGCAACATTTTTGAGATAAAATTAGTGAAATTACTGTAAATTTTCTTATCCAAAAGAATGTTGTCAGGATAGTTGTCAAAAATATCAGATATGCGTCCTCAGTTCAACGCTGGTAAAAACGTTGTTAAAGGGTTAAATGAGGAGTCTTGTTGTGACGACTTCCTGAAGGCAGAGCTCCAGAAAAAGCAGGAGCTTCTTAAAGAGACAAATGCCCAATTTCAAGGCGTCAAGTCAAATTTCTTTTAAGTCATATTTGATCATAGGCAGTCCTAGCCTGTTAGATGGGATCTCATGCCTCCCCTCTCAATATGCTGCCCTGGGCGGTTGCCCATATTGCACATGGCAACTGAAGGTAACATTGATATTTGATTATGCTATAAATGTGTGCCTGGAAAACACATAATACTGCCCCTTTAAGGCTGAAAAATTAAATCATCAGAAATGTAAAGTTGTGTTAAAAATTTGGTAAATATACTCTTAAAAGTAAATTTTTCCAAAAAGTTAGTTAAGGAAATGTCAGAAGTTCGTACCAGACTCTGACTGACACCAATAAAAGCCTGTTGAGGCCCAGCAGGGTGGAGCAGGAGTCTGGGAGGGTCAGGGTGGAAACACGGTAGCACTTGACCCGGTTTCCCAGCAGAGCGGAGGAACGTTTTATCAGCTACCAAGCAAAGGTCTCCCAGTCGTTGCAGGATACACATGATTCAGCATTCATGTTGAGTCACTGATCAGACCTGGACAGGTGTGAGCAGCATTCTTTATGCAAAAATGAAAATTATAAATCAGTATCATAATTATAAATCAGCAAATCAGTAATTATGATGTTCAAATAAAAAAAAATAGTTTAATTTTAAGACAAAAAGGTTTTTAGTTTTCATATCAAGTCAAAGTTTTAGACAAATATCTATTACAACACTTACAACTGACATTTAGATGGCTTTTAATCTGTCTTGAGCTTTAAACTACCTTTAAATGTAGATTTAGTCTCATTTTAAGACATTATAAGGTCACCTGTTTATTTACGAAACAAAATCTAATTATTTTCTGTCAATAATAGGTGATAAATTGTTCTCTCAGGGTACTATTATTCCCCTCCCACAGCTCAAAACCATCTCTGTAGAATAAATGGATGGGATGTTGAGTATTTCCTCTGATTCCTGCCTGCCTGTCGTTTCTCTCCAGGTGACCCGGTGTGATGGCGGCTTCCCATCATGCCAACCTGCAGCGGTGAAAACTCTGCTGCTGCGAAGGAGGAGAACGCCGAGCGATCAGAGCAGAGACACGGAGGCGTTACGGTGTGAAAAGACGCAGCGGCACATCGGGGATGAGTCATGTTGGACGGTCGTCATGGTAACAGGGAGCTGGATTATCAGACTCATCCATTTTCATTTCATGCTGCACTGCAAAGACACAGAGTCTCACCAGGAGCTTGTGGTCTAGTTTCCAATGCAAATATCTCTGCACTAGAAATAAGACGAAACTAAATTAAAAGTAACTTTTCAGCAAGTATAGCAGCTTATTTTAAGTCAATAATTCCTTAATATTGATGAAGAAAGACTAGTGCCACTGTCAGATTATTTCACTTATAAGAGGTTGTTTTTCCCACACTATAAGCAAAATAATCTGCCAGTGGAGTAAGAACTTTTTTTTATCGATATTAATTAATTACTTAAAATAAGCTGCTATATCTTTTTCTTGTCTTTTTTCAACTACTAAGATGTTTGAACTAGAAACTAGACCAAAATGTTTTGTAAAATTTAGTGTTTTTGCAATTGTTTTTATTTTATCGTGGTAAAACAAATGAACAAACTGCAACTCTACTGGATGCCACCTTCAATATTTGCTGAACAATTTCTACAAATACATAGTGAATCAACAAACTCCATAGTAAAGATTGTTTTCAACGGAAAATGTTTAATTTGAACTTGAACTTAATCATCACTATCTACAACAATTCTTTGAAAATTTGAATTAGTATGAGCTACAACAACATTTAATTCTCCTTTGGGATAAGTAAAGTATTTTTAATTGAATTTTTAATTAAGAAAATGCAGAGCAACGTTTTGCAGCATAAAACAAAACCAGTTAGGATGTTCTTGTAAACAGCAGCAGCTGTGTACCTGAGTGGAGACTGGTTCTGGTTTCTGCCAGCGTCATTCCTGTGCAGAGAGCTGCAGCGTCAGCAGCCTGGTGACATGTGCAGAGCAGCAGGGGGGCAGTCGATGCAAATAATGCACATTAGCAGCACACTGCAGGAGCCACTTCTCCTCTAACGCCTCAGATTTAACCTTTTACATGTCAAAGCCATGATCTGCATCATCCTGTAAAAGAGAGGAGTGCCGCTGTAAAGCTCAACTGTTCTGACTGTTAACCCTGGTTCTGGTCGGAATCACCTGGACTGAACACCGGTTCAGTGTTTCTCTTCAGCTGTGAATGAAAATGTGTTGAAATGTTTCATCAAATAAAACACAAGATTCCTAAACTCCAAATATTTCCATATTTTATTTGAAAAATTACACCAAAAGATGATTATGGTGTTTCTTTTTTATCTCTACTTTCCTTTCAGAGCGTAATTCTTATTTTTACTATTTAGTTATATTTGACTGTATGAAACTTTACAAAATTCAGAAAGAAAAAGTGGTTAAATTAGCTTCACAATATCATCTCTAGTCAATAATCCTGGTCCATGATGCTGAGATAACCATTTAGATTTTCACTGAATTCCAACAGTTCTTCATTTACCAGATCCCAGAAGGCTTACAGTGAGTAAAAGTAAAATAAACACAAAACAGACAAACACAAAACAACTTGACAAACTTAGGAGTGAAAAAAACTATTTAAAGGACGGTTTGTTTTCTTGTCCAGGTGTTTGCAGTGAAATTTATCTCAACAAAGAGTTCTCAGTCAGTCTGAATTGGTTTGGAAATGTTGACAGGCTTGGAAAAATAAAATAAAGTGAGGTGAAGAATTGATATTCCCTGATTCATATCATGATTCCACATGTGAAATGATGTAAATTTAATTTTTTTTAAATAATTGACAGGAAAATGTATTTTTATTTGTAGTTTTTAAGAGTTTTTGAAGACTTTTTAAAGTTAAGAGTTTTAGTTTATCTGTGATTTTTTTTTAAGTTAAATTTATGGATTAAAAAAAACAAACATTATCTTAAAAGGGGTTAGAAGTACGGAGCAAAAATATCTCCAGTGACATCACAAAATTTAAATATTGAAATTACTGGAGTTGAATATAGGTCAGATTAAAAAAAGGAAATTGTTATTATTTTGCTCCAGTTACTACAAAAGAAGAACAAGGATAAAAACACCGGAACAAATAACACGAGAACATTATAAATCGTGAAGATTAATCTCCAAAACTGATGATTATTATCACTACGTTTGTGTGAATGAAGCAACATGCTACATTGATTCTTTCTTTTTAACGTAATAAACACGGATAAAGTTCAATAAAAGCGTCTGTTAATAAATATTGAATTTTTAGCGCAAATTTAGGAGCCAAAATTTTTATATTTTCGTTAAAAATTCTCCTTAAAGCATGCTAGGAACCGCTTTGTCGGTAGGACGGCATTTTACGTTGCACAGCTGTGTTCTCGTCAAACTGCTGACGTCATCAACATCCGGGTGACTCCGTGAGGCGACTGATGCAAGTTCTAGCGGTGAACTGAAACCGCCGCTCACCTGCCGGTGACCCACAGGTGGAAGGGCTTTTATTGACCCCACCGAATTGAATAGACTTTTATAAATGTCGTCTGTTGAAGCTGAAGAGTTTAAAGGTCATTTGTGTTTGACATGTTGCTTTAAAGCTGAAACCTCACAAGGTTCAGGTGATTCAGTTTGAAGAGATAACTCCTCTACTTTATTTTAAGCTTTATTGTTAATCCTTTAACTCCTAAATTCATATATAATAAAAATAATCTTAATGCCGAGACGAAGTTCCTTCATTAAGAAACAAAAACATCCTGTTTATCCAGGATACTGTTTATTCTTTAAGAAAAATAATCTGAAAACTCCGTGTTTTGTTTTGTTTTCTGATGCAAAGTTTTCAAGGTAAAAATTTAGATTAAAATCAAATTTAGATTTAAATTATTGTGTTTTATGTAATTGCACCTTTTTTAAAATTAAAAAAAAAAATAACAGTGAACTACTTAATCAGTAGTACACTTACAATATTGAAGATCTTTTAGCATTGCAAGCCCAAATCTTCCTATAAAACTATCAAAATACTATTTATATAATGGAAACTGCCCTAACTAATTAGTAAAATATGTAATTGAGAAACGTTTTTCAGGTCAAATAATCAAAATAAGACAGGAATACAAGATCTGATTGTTTCAGAAACTACAAATAAGAATTATTGTTGCTATCAATTTGCACAAATAATCGTATTATTGTCATATGACAGAAACTGATGTTTATTGCATTGCGCCACCTAGTGGTTGTTCACAGTAGCTGCTCCCTGAAGCCTAAGGAGCAAGGACGTCTATACAAACTACACATTTTTTAATATAAAAACAGGTTAATGTGAACATTTACCTTCAAACTGTATGAATTATTAAAATGTTACGGCCAGAATTAAACAACTGGATCCGTTTCTGAAACTTAAAGTATAAATATGTTATGTTTAAATATGTACATAAAACATTTCTGAAGAAAAGCCCAGACACATTTTAGAGAATTTCTGGTGATCTTCAGCAATTTTATCTTTCTTGTAATCCTATCTTTAAAGAAACTAAACTAAATACATTTTTTTCAGATCACAGAAGTACATTTTACACCCATTTATAAACATCAATGTGCAACTTATTTCTCTGCAAACATTTGCAAAGATTATGATATTTTTATATCTTATAAAAACAAAACAATAGGATTTGTAACATAAAAAAAACACATTACATTTCTCCTGTTATTAAAATGTCGAAGTGAAAAGTGCTTCCAGTCTAAGTGATGCTGTTGCTCAAACATAAGGCGCCTGGTGGAAGTCCTTCATCTGGTACCGTCTGAAGAGTTTCATTCAAATGAAAGTCACTTTAAAATCCAGTTTTTACTTCACATATTTGGTCAAACTGAAGACTGAAAACTCTGTCTTGTTCTCAGTAACACTGAGACGTTCCTAAGCAGCTTATGTGCAGTTTGGGGTTAAATAACTACACAAAAACATCAATTTCAAAAATAAAACACCAAATAAAAAGTGCCAAGACCAAAGTAATGTAACAAACTGATTGTGCAATAAATTGGGAAAAAAAAAAAAACTACATGAAATTAAAACTTCATCCTTTAAAAATGAATCATCATTAACTCTTAATAATAAGCAAACAGCATCTAAATAACCAAACAAACTAAAGCCTGAACCGTTTTTATCCTGAGATTAATTCAACTTTAAATCTGAAAACAGTGAAGGATCTTTGCAGCTTCAGTCTGTCTGCAAAACAAGCCGACAGAAACGGTTCGGCAGCCATTTTACTGACAGTTCAGACGATCCGGTTACTGCCTGATTTCACCACAGCGCCACTCAGCATCTGCATGTCAGATGTCCTCACATTAAAATGTTTTTTTTTTCTTTTCATACGTTTTAAAAAGTCTTATAAGTGCAACTGCATTTTTATTTGGCCACATGTTTTAATAGAATCGTTGCTGTTGTGTCTGTGGAGCCAACAGTGACAAAAACAGACTGTTATTTCACTGGAAACCTCTAGAGGCGCTGTTGGACATTACCTCTGATTTTAATCATTTAACCGGGATGAAGGAGATATTTTCCTCTGGAAACCAGGAGAAACTAAATAAGATTATTGGAAATTGAATGTGATTTTTTCTCTCCCTTTTTTAGCCAATTAGATCTGAAGAGAAACTTCTTAAGAATAATTCAGGCTTCATGATTTTATGTTCTGGATATTTTAGATAATAATAGCCTTAAAACACTAATCAGACTCAACTGGCCCTTTTTTTTTTGAAGGACAGTTTTGTTTACAGAGACTCCATAGTTCAGTTTATTTGTTGTTTCTGTTGTTTTGTTTATTTATTTTGTATATTTAACGTGTCTTCGAGTACCAGTGTTAAAGGTTCTTAAGATTTTAAAGCTTATTGATATTTAAGAATGTGTTCCTGCGTCATTACCATTATATTACTTAAAAAAGGACTTAAAACAATATCACAATTTGAAATAGTTAAATCCATAGTTTTTCTGTAAAGTCGATGCCTGTAGTTTTACCAAAATGCTGCAGATGAACATAGCCGTTCCCAAATATCAGAGGTTTATTTCTCCAACACCTCAGTAAGACGCCAACGTCTCTGACGGCTGAGATGACGAGCGCTAGCACCTTGGCTGAGATGTTAAGACATCTCATGTAACCGTTTACTATTATTTTTATGACTTGCCGCGTGAATAAAATTATTCACGCGTGATTTTAATTGTGTTTCTTGTAGAAACGAAACACCAGAATTATAAATTTGTGCTTTTTCAACATTAGCAGAATATAAACAAAGTTCTGTGCACATTTGCAAAGGAAACGCAGCAACTGACCCTGATGCAGAACAACATATAAGCAAGATTAATATCAGATATTATCCCAGATTTTAAATAAGAAACTGGACAACAAAAGAAATATCACTCCAACTTTGGTATTTAAGGAACCGAAGAACCATCCAGGAAACCTGACGCGAGACTACAGCCACAAATCGTCCGTCAGGTTGTGATCGTCAGCAGAAATCAGCTGAAATCTTAAGTTTTACACTTTATAGAATAAACTGGATCCCTGTTGAGCAGCATACACCGTTAACTCTGACTTATTAGAATTTAAAGTATTATTTAGGACCAAATGATTCAAAGCTTTTCCTGATATTGTTGCCTGTAGTTTGAAATCACCTAAAATCCTATTTTCTGTTGAACTTCCGGGATTTTTCTGGGTCAACTGAAGGACGATGTGTTTTTGTTAAAGGTTCTGATTTCCACTCTGAGCAAAGCAACACGGTTTAACTTGCACTTGCTGACTGGTCTGTTGTGTGTCATCGTTGCACTGATTCATCCATTTTTACCCCTGAATGATTCATATGTCGAAGCTACGAGGCTTAACGATCAAACTAACAGCGCTCCTCTGAAAACTAGACTGATACGGAGTGAAAAATCAGCCAAAGTCCAAAAATAAACCTGCAAAATACTGAGCAAGGCCACCTTCAATGATTACAGGAAAATCTGAATCACTAGGAGGCAAGAAAGTAAGATATTAGAAATGAATCAAAGAGTTTCTAAAGCAATGTAAACTTCCCACAAGAAGAAAATGTTGTAAAAGATGTGAAAGCTGTGCGTTGAGGTCAGTCTGTGGATTAATTGCCCTGAATTGGTCGCCAGGTTGAGCTTCGCTGCTTCTCTCTGGTTTTTCTTCAACTTGGACCTACTGCCCTCTCCTCTTCCTCCTCTTCCTCCTCGACGGCCCACGCCTGGATCTTCCCGCTGCCAAATATTGTGTAGATAACGGCGCCGCCGATGTTGATCCCAGCGGCGACCCAGAACACCTTCCTCCAGCCTGCCATGGTGTGCTGCAGAAAGGTCAGAGGTCAGTCCACATGGTATGCCACTGCAGACACCTCACTGGAGTTAAAATATGGTTAATAACACAGTAAAAATGGAGGTTATACAATCATTTTTGTTGTTTTCATGACACAGAAGCTAAACTTCCAAGAAAAAAAGTCTTATTTTTATGCGAGAGCCTCAATAAACCCAACAGGGGAAAAGAAAACATTAGGAATAAAAAGTTAAGAGCAGAACAAACGGAAACCAAACCAGACAGGAAAGAAAAGTTGAAGGTATTTGAGCATCCAGATTTCTTGGAGACTCACATCTTCTGTAAAGTATCCTGTCACGATTGGCGCCACAACACCCGGGATCGTCCCGAACGTGTTGGTGATGCCCAGGAGGAACCCGGCGTACCTGCCAGGAAAAGAAACACAAGAAACGTAGATAAACATATAAAGTTTTCCTCCTATGTTGGCTGCGACGCTTTCTGCTGCCATCAAATAATCCAGTTTTCTTCTCACACACGAACTGGATCAGAATTAGGACTGCAACCAATAATTAATTTACTAATTTAATATTTTAACGATTATTCTGACAATCGATTATCCTATTCTGACAATTAATTGATTTGTCAATTATTCTGATGGCTAATCAGTTATTCTGATGATTAATTGATTAACCTACTGATTATTCTTATTCTATTCCTACCACTTAAGCTGTTTTTATACAACATCAGGTAATACATTCAAGAAACCAGGCAAAAACTATTAAGGAGTTTTGGATTGAGCATAGTCACAAAAAATTTTGTTTTTTTTTTATCTTAAATACATTTTTTTTTACATTTTTGGCTTAGTTTCTGCTCTGACTGTGTTGTTCTTTCTTTTGTTTTTTACGCCTGTATACTCCAGTTAACGAATAATCAATTCCTAAAGTAGTTGACGATCATTTTAATAATCGATTAATCACAATTAATCATTACTTTTGGCTCCATAAAACGGATTACCCTCAGTAAACACCTTGGCACCAGCTTGTCCCTGCCCTCTGCTGCCGACGCTAGCTAAGCTCTGATAGCGGCTAAGCTCTGATAGCGGCTAAGCTCTGATAGCGGCTAAGCTCTGATAGCGGCTAAGCTCTGATAGCGGCTTAGCTCCGATAGCGGCTAAGCTCCGATAGCGGCTTAGCTCCGATAGCGGCTAAGCTCCGATAGCGGCTTAGCTCCGATAGCGGCTTAGCTCCGATAGCGGCTTAGCTCCGATAGCGGCTAAGCTCCGATAGCGGCTAAGCTCCGATAGCGGCTAAGCTCCGATAGCGGCTAAGCTCCGATAGCGGCTAAGCTCAGATAGCGGCTAAGCTCCGATAGCGGCTAAGCTCAGATAGCGGCTAAGCTCAGATAGCGGCTAAGCTCAGATAGCGGCTAAGCTCAGATAGCGGCTAAGCTGTGGCAGCTAAGCTCTGGCAGCTGCTTCTGCCACACTGTCTTGATGAAGAGACGGTTCTGCAGATTGCTGGACCCTCTAGCTTCTTCCCTGCGGCTAAACCTGCTAGCTTCAGCAGCGGGTAACCATGGCAACACATCTGCTCCTCCTTTCTATCGATTCTTTCAGCGGGCACCCACCGGGGAGCGATGTCGATCTGGTTGACGTAGACTCCGGCGGAGCTGGTCCCTCCTAAGCTGGTGGAGAGCGTGAGGAAGGTGACGGTGAGGATGTGGCTGCATCCGGCGTAGCAGACGGCGATGAGGAAGAGCGCCGGCAGCAGCAGGCCTGCAGGGAGACGAGTATCTCCATGGCAACCCAGCAGCTGGTCTGTTTAGGCTGAAAAAAAATAACCTCACTGACCTGTAAAGGTGAAGATCTTGCGCACGTTGGTGATGCTGAACACCTGCCTCGTGATGAGCCAATCAGCTGCCACGCCGGACAGCAGTGAGACCGGAACGCTGCAGAAGTACGGCAGCGCCGACAGGAAGCCGTTCTGACGCCCACAGAGACACAAGTTACTCATTTATTAACACAAAACTCAGCAAACAGAATGAAATCTTTACAACCCATTATAAAATGAATGAATTTAATTATATTAGATGCTACAACACAATAAATTCAATCTGTAAACCGCAGCAAAATGCAGAACAGAAGCCAACAGAAACAGCTAATTAGGTTTTAAGGCTAATTTATATTAATATGTGATCCTGTTGTCAGAAAAAGCAGAAAATGGAGCATGAACGCTTTAATATCTTCTTAAATGGAAAATGTTTGGTCCTAATAAACTCAAAGTATTTTTATTTTATTAGCTATGTTTATTACTTTTATTTTAATATCAATGAAGTTGTGTCTCAAACATTCAGAAACTTTTTGCTCAACTGACTTGGGCTCCCGAGACATTAAACTCGGCTGAAGACAGCAAGGATTTTAGAAGAAAGTTCTCAATTTGTGTTTCTGAGATTAAACTAAAAACATTTTCTAGACCAAAAAAAAAAAAAAAAAAAACACAAACCATGGTGGTTCCAGCATGAATGTCGCCCTAAACCAATCAAACGTTAAAAACAAAAAATCTGTATTTCTGTATCTCATTTCAGAAAGTGAAACTCAAATATATAGATTCATCATGAACAGGGTGAAATGTTTAAAGAAATATTTTAAAAATCTACCATTACTGGTAGATTTTTTTCCTTCCACTCAACTTTCTGAGACACTGAATTTTGGGTTTTCATTCTCTGTGAGACAGAATTACCAAAATTAAAAGAAATAAACATTTCATCATTCTGAAATGAGGGGCAAAAAAAAAAAAACTTTTTCACAATATTCCCATTTTTTGAGTTTCTGTTGTTCTCTCAATAGAAACCTGGTTGAACAGGTAAGTTTTAGTTTTTTAATCTGGTGCGACGGAGCAGCAGAGACTCACGGACTGCAGGTCAAAGTGCAGGATGTCGTTCATGTAGGTGGGCAGGGAGGTGAGCAGCGTGTAGAAGGACCAGTTGGAGCACATCTGGGTGACGATGATGGTCCACAGCGGGACGGAAAGCCCCATGGACACAAGAGGCAGCGACCAGCCGTGACCTTTGCCCTGAAGGGAAATGATAACTAACAGCTTTAATTTGTATCTGGGGAACTGCGAGAAAAACAACACACAGATGAACAAGCAGAAGTGTTTGATAGAAAAAATTGTTTTTTTATTTATGTAAACAATGAGATCTGAGAAGCAAAAAGCAGAAACAGGAACTCTAAAGGAGAAGTGAGGCGTATTAAGCTAAAGGCCGGAAATTTCTCCAACACTTAGTTTGAAAAGCAGATTAGTAATCTACTAGTCTGGCGATTAATCGGATTAAACAATGGCACATTCTGCAGACTTTTTATTTAACCTCTGGAGCTTATGTTTTAAAATATAAGGCTGAAACAATTGATCTGATTAATTGTGATTAATCGATTACTCAAATAATCGCCAACAAATTTAGTAATCGATTAATCATTAACTGGAGTATACAGACTCAAAAAGAGTCATTTGCTGAAAAAACAACACACTCAGAGCAGTGATTAAGCCAAAACTGTTAAAAATATATGTACATTTTGCATTTAAATTGCTTTGTTGTTGCATTTTAGGCAATTAAATGTTTTTGTTTTTTACTTTAAAAAAAGAATAAAATTATTTGTTTGTCGGCATCTTTTAATGTATTCCTAATAATGTATAAAAAGGCCTTATTGGTTGGATGAAACATCTCCACAATGTACCATTTTTATTCAATTAATCATCAAAATATTTGATTAGTTGTCAGAATAATGGATAGAATAATTGATTACTATAATGGTTAGTTGCAAAACTAATAAAATATTAAAAATCTATAAAAATACAAATAAACAAATAATCATATTCAATTTTTAAATAAAAAAAAATAAACAGTTTATTGCCTAAAATGCAATAACAGAATTTCTTTAGTGAACACTTGATCATTTGTAGCAAAGGATGCAACTTTACAGATAAATTAGTTTTTTCAAATTAATGCAAAAGTGTATTTTTTGTACAGTTCTGGCTTAATGAGTTGAGGACGATTTTCTTTCAGCACATGGCCTTCTGTTGGATCTGCATACTCCAGTCAATGATTAATCGATTACTAAATTACTTGCTGATTAGTTGAACAACTAATTAATCATGATTAATCGTTTCAGTCAAAAACAAAAAGCTGAACCAAAACAACCAGGATGTTAATGCTCACCTGAGCTCCAATAGAGTTTATGATGTAATCTCTCTCCTGTTCGCTGATCCGACGGTGAGTTCGAGGGTCGTCGGACACGAGAATGCACCAGAAAATGAACCAGAGGCAGCCGGCGCCTCCTGAGGGACGAGGACGTGAAGCGTTAATAAACAAGGAACTGAATGGTGACAGTTTCTGCGTGTTTCTGCCACGGACCGCAGAGGTAGAACACAGCGGGCCAGCCCAGTTGTTCACAGATGTAACTGGTGAGCGGCAGCGCCAGGCAGGCGCCGAAGCTTCCCCCAGAGCCCGACAGGGAGATCAGGAAGGAGCGCTCGAGGGGCGGAGCCCACCGGGTCCACATCGCCATCATGGCTGGGAACGTCACGCCCTGAAAACAAAATGATGAATTACAAATATGTGTGACAGTGGTAATATAAGTTTTTAAATTCAAAAACAACAACGAAACACTTCTCTTTTCCAACAGCCATTGTACAGCGCATTCAGCGGTAAAACCAGCTGACCAAGTTCTGTTTGTGCTGCTAGGTAACGGGCTGGGTTTTGCTGGGGTTGCTAGGTAACAGGCTGGGATTTTTGGGGGGTTGCTAGGTAACAGCGTAGTGCCTTCAGATTTTTTACGTTACACTTTGAAGGTTTTTGGAAACGGTTTATTTTCCAGGTGTCAAAAAACTTTAACTCATTGCCAAAAGACGGTTGGGCGTCTTTTTTAAAGTGTTGGTCTGTTTTCAGAAGCAGTAGAAACGCAAATGGAAGTACAAAGTGCATGACATGTCCCCTTTAAATCATTGTTAAAGGGCCAGTATTTTGGAAAATCACCTTTTTCTGCTTTATCTAATGAGGTAACAAACCAGATGTTTTGTCTTGATTCTTTCATGCATGTTTGAGAAATCCTTTAATCTCCGTGGCAACCATTCAGATGTGCAAAACACCTACGGGGATCTTGCTCCGCCTTTGAGGACACAGTTCCCCCTCGTTAGCAGTTTACGAGCTAACGAGCTTCCGCCTCACAAAGCAGCTCCTCAGACTAGCCAGCAGCAATTAGCAAACATCTGCTGAGCTCATTAAAGGAGCTACTTCTCAGTGTGACGCTGGTAAAAACGTTGTTAAAGAGTTAACAGAGGAGCCATGTTGTGATAACTTCCTGAAGATGCAGTTTCAGAAACAGCAGGAATTAAAAAAAAAACAAACAAAAAAAAAACATTTTCAAGGCATTAAATTATGACGTAAAAATTTTACTGGTATTTGATATATATATAGCATATCGCAACTGAAGGTACCGTAGCTACTTGTGCTATAACATGGCCCTAGGTACCACCTCCCCTTTAAGAGTCTAACACAGAACCAGGTGACCTACCTCTCCGAAGCCCTCCAGGGCCCTCAGAGCAAACAGCCAGCGTGACCCCCACCCAGCAGCCAGCGGCGTGAGGACGGTGAGGACAGCCGTGCCGAACACCCCCACACCCAGGAAGATCTTCCCACCGTAGTGACCGGCCAGGTAGCCGCCCGGGATCTGAGTGCACAGGTACCCGAAGAAGAAGGCGCCCAGCAGCCAGCCCTGAGTCTCTGAGTCCCAGGGATACTGGGGGATCTGCGGGGACACAATCAGCCGTCAACAGGGGACAGAAACACCAGCGTCCGTCCAAATGTCTCTCTAGAGCCGTGCTGATGTGTGAGCATAGCATTATAAACAAGCCAAGTCGTAAAAATGAACAGTTCTCACTAACTGAGAGTCTGGGGAAAATGTAGCAGCTCCATATGAGATTGTGACTGACAGCGCTAAGTCCCGCCTCCTGACTCTGATTGGTTGTTTCTAGTTAGCACTGGGAGAAGGCAGAGGAGCTCGACTTTTTTCACAGTTTATCTGTCTCATACCAAACAAATATGTAAATTAATACATTCTATAAAAGTTACATACTTAAGCTTTAAGCCATTTATTCATTGTTATTTTTAAACACAAGCTAACTGCACCCGTCGCAGTTTGAGCTCACGTCAAGGCAAATAAACTGACGTGTAGATGCAATACCTGGCGGACCACCAGGGGGCGCCCGCGGGAGCACTAGACTGGAGCTCACCCCGTCCGGCTGCTGCAGGGCTCTGCTGCCGTTCTCTGGTCCCGACGGCAGCGGACACGCCGGGTCCGCCGTGGTGTTCCTGGCTCCGGCCGGGTCCGTGGCGTTCACCATGGCGACCATGGCGACGCTGAGGTTGACACGGAGACCGTAGACCACGGAGATCCCCAGAAACATGAGGACGGCGAGGCTGAGACGGGCCGAGCAGCACCGAGGGGGAACTGTGGACGGGAACGGATTTTACAAAAGTCCAAATGACTCCCGTTTGCTTTGTTCACCGATGTATCGTTTTGAAATTGTACTTTGGTAAAATTGGACTCTCTGCTGCTGTGAAAATGTCTTTTTGTGTTGTTTGTGCTGTGATGTTTGGGCCTAGCAGCTCTAAGCTGGTGGTGTCTTTAGGGACATTGTCCATCGTCCTAGTTGATGTCTTGAGATGTTGCTTCAATGTGATGTTAGTGCAGGCCGCCAAAAATTAGGCTCTTTGTCCCTGAAAACTAAAACTGATTTTTTATTTGTTGTTTTCGAAGTATTGGTTTCGAAAACATTCATATATTTAAATGGATAAATAGTGCAAATACTAATTATTAAATAATAAAATACAAGTAATTCAGTAATACTTAGAATGTTTTAACTATTTATACATTTCTTGTAGTTTTTTATTATTATTCAGTCATTTATTTGTATATATGTTCTATTACTGTTGTTTTATCTGAGCAAATTTCCAGCAAGAAAAAGCAAGATATTAAAATAATAATGATAATGATAATAATGTGCTCCATCTTCACGCTCCTCTTCTGGAGAAAAAAAGCTGCTGTTTGCTTTAACATCAAAACAAACCAACCAAACTCACCGGCGTCTTTCCCCAGGAGAACCTCGGTGTCTCCGCTCTCGTCGGTGTTGACGGAGCGGCCATTGGGCAGCGGCATGGCAGGCGTCTGAGCCGCACTGGGTCGGCCGGCGGGTCGCTGTCACTGAGCCATGCTGAGCTGGAAACCAGTCGTTAAAACGTCAACAAAGCAGAGGGGAAGCGAGATGAACGCGTGACAAGAGTTTCAGCTGAGGGCGATTATTGTTGAAACTCTGCAGAAATGTTCGGGCAGTTTGATGATTCACAGTACCACTTCCTGTTTCAGCAATCTGAACTCGTTTAGCTTCAGCAGAGCAGTTCTGGTGGACAAGTGGCACCCAGTGAAGCTCAGCTCACACTGCTGCTTCAAAACAGAACATATAAAGATCTGCAGACATTTTCTCACATCAACATGAAGACAGATGCATTGACCCTTTTAAGACAAACCTAACTTTAATCCAGTAGCACATAATCACTGAAAAATGCAGAGAAGTACAACTCTGAATTTTATTCAGTGGGGGAAAATTAAAAAATAATAGCTACTGGTCTAAACTGAGACAAACGAAGCAGAACGAGGAGCAAAATGCATCTTCCACCAAACAAAAACATCTCCAAACATGTTTGGAGACAATAACAAACAAACAGTTTGTTATTGTCACAACTGGCCTGTGACAATAACAAACTGTACAATAAAGAGTTATTTTCAGACCATTTTAAGTAATACGTTGTTAACGGCATAATAATGCAGGTTTGTCCTTTCAAAGGCTAATAAATTTTAATATTATAAGGAACACTTTACACTGGAAGTGGAAAATATTTGTAATAAAATAAAACAACAAAAAACAGTAAATAAAACAGAAATAAAAAACACATAACTGAAAATATAAATAAAATGGATTATGAAGTCTCTGTAAACAAAACTGCTCTCTGAAAAGTATTAACAACCAGCTGATCTTGATTTATCATACGATTGATTGCTTATTGTGAGAAGCTTAGCCGCCAAGTCTCCATATCAGCCATCAGTTGTCATCTAAGATACTTACTACTGGTACTCTTCTGTCACAAACGTGAAGTTTGCTCAACTCTCCGGGGATTTCACCTGAATCAGACTAAACTCTCCAACAACAAAAACTCCAGGTGAGTCAATGATAAGCAGAGTGGAGGTTGGGTGATGCTGTGGGCCTGTTTCACTTCTAACGCCTCATCATGTGCAACTGCAACATCAACAAAAACCATCTGCTTTCTGCACATTTTTCAGCATTTACGCAAATTCTACTGCAAATTAAAGAAATAGTCTGGGTCAGAACCGCCTTGACAACAGCCTGACATTTAGTTTAGTTTTACTGTTACAAAGCGCCGCGACTTTGAGGAAGTTCCTAATTAAACTTTGCTTTAATTAGGAACTATTGAAATGTCTTGGAGCGAAACAGGAAGTAGATTAAAATCATGGTAAAGAAAGAAAGTACATCCTCCTTTTTTTGCTGTTTTTACACATCAGGTGAAAGTAATCAGGTGCTGATGAGTTTGTAAAATGATTCAAATTAAACCTCAAGCATAAAAAGCACAACAGGTTCCTCACTGTTATTTATCATGGAAATAAGAAGCAGGAAGGATTTACAGAAGAAGCAGAGAAGTTGTTAAGAAATCCTTACAGATAGCTTCAGGAAGACAGAATTACCTGGGAGAATTTTTATTTATGAAAAACAACATGTGCTGAACTCAACTACAACGGACTCTAAGAACGCTCACTGCGCAAGTCTCCACTGCTGAAGAAAAGCTGGAAAACATTTGGACAAACAATAAAACTGTGGAAGAACATAAAAGGTTCTTCAGGAGGAGCTACTGGCAAACCTCATAATTTACTGAAAAAACATTGACACACTTACGAGGGAAAAAAAAATAAGCTGAAATTTTCAAAAATATATCCAAAAACCTTGAAAAACTGCTGACCAAGACAGCTTTGAAAGATTAGAAAAAGGTCCAACTTCTTGGAATCAGAGACATTAAATTGCAGCAATTTATGTTTTAATAAACTTATCTAAAGAAACTGTTTGTGTAGTTTAGTTAATTCACTATCAGATGTAAGCGGAGATAAAACATATATTTATCATTTTTCACGTGACTAAAACAAGTCCTGGCAGTATGAGAGCAATGCATCACGAGGATTCCTGTCAGGAACAATCAATGCGTTATTGAACCGCCTATTTCTGTCTTTGAAATTCAGATGAACTTCATGTGAAAAGGACAAATTAGCAGCAATAAGAGGAAACATGGAGACCAGAAACATTTGGTTTCTGGTCTGCATTTCAAAATCGTGACGCTGCAAAGGGCCCAGAGAAACATGCAGTGATGTTTTTAAATATAACACAGGATTAAAGATTCACTTCAGACTTCTCTGTAAAAATCAACCTACTCACTTCAGGTCACCTAGAAAACAACATTAAATTGTCAGTGTTTATTTTTATTTTTCTATTTTGCTGCAAGTCATTATTTCATCATGATAAAATCTAACTTACCTAAAATAACCTTATTACTTCTGATGACATCATAAGGAAAACTGTGGCAGCAACAAAACAGAAACCTGAATGCTTCAAAGAAACCTGGTTAAAATATTAACGTTCATTTCTTTAATATTTACTATTTCATGCCAACCGAATAGCAGGATTTGTGTGCATTTTGTCATGTCATCAACCTAAATATGCACAAACTAGATTTTTAAAAAATAAAAAACTTTGTATTTTGTAAAATCACGGCATACAAAAAACTAAACCATACTGTATCACCCAACTGAGTTTTATCCATATGTGTTAGTGAAACACAAAACTAAAGTTAACAGGTTAACTTTAAGGTTCTGTTCCTGAAGTCAAAAAATTACAGAATACTGTGAAATTTTGGCTTAAAATACACACCTTTAATATGTAATCCAATGACAGAATACTAAACTAAAAATTAAACCTGAAGGAAGTCAGTTCTAATCGCTGTCAGACACTAAAAACCGAAATCTGAACTGAAAACAAACCAGGTAACCGCAGTACACAACTTCACTGTAACTGAGAGGTATCAGGTAAGTAACAACCTGTAACTGTATTTCTAAAATTAAATCTTACCTTCTTAATTCTAATCAAGCGACTAAACATAAAACATCTTCCGGCAAGACAAAAATTGAACAAAGCTGCTTGTTTTTCAACAGAGTCACAAGAGGAACAACGATTCGGGGAAAACAGATCTACAAACCATCGAGCAGGGCTACGCCTTGTTTGAGACCCGGAAGTGAGTCCGGTAGGAATGATTTATCAATCTGTACTAAGAATTATGACGTTGCCGCTTGCGATTGGCTCCTTGTGCTAATTTGTTTAAGGCTCTACAGATGTGAATAAACACTTTAAATAGATTAAATTATTAAAGCGGTGTTTTTGTAGTTTTAATAATGTAGTATTTTGACATATATTTTGAAAATGTAAAAAATTTTGAAAAAAACTTCTTCAAATGATTCTTGAACTCTGTTTACAATCGTCACAATTTAAAGTTTTTGCAGCGTTTTAGTTGATTTTTTAAAGTGTATTTCAACACTTGACAGGATATAGCAAGCGAAATATAACAAGAAAATATTCGGCTTACTTGATTTTTTTTAATGCCCCAATATTCCTGAAAATATTCTAATATTATTGTGTTTTAAATACAGCAATTTAAAACACAATTATTATAAATATATTTAATATAATTTTTATTCTGTTTTTAATAGTATATCGTGTTCTGCAGTTAGACTTAAAAACGTTACAACATTTAATTAATTTTAATGTCTTTCATGAAAACATTTCTTAAAAATACTTCCGTAATTTGAGTAACTCTGAAAGCTTTTAGCCACTTTTCTCTTCCAGTTTTAATTTTATGTTTTCTATTTATTTATCTTTGAAAAATATTTTTGTTTTCTGGTGTTGCTATGGCAACAGACCACTTGTTTGTAAGCGGAAGGGTAAAACACCACAGGCTAACGGTTGAGGCTCAGTTTGGAACTGTCTCATATTTGCCACCTTAAACCAAACAGTTTTAGCAGCATTCATGGCTAGCTTCAGGGTGAGTAAATCCCGGGAGCCTTGCTCTGTTTTATCGCTAATACGTATTTGTACATTTTTTTTATATTGTTACGTTTTGTTTATGTTTTCATTTTTATGCTAATGTAGCACTAGCTAACTGGTTAGCATCGTGTGTAGCTTGGCCGTGAACGCACCACGAGACCTGCCTGCTTTATAATCAGCTTTTATGTCAACTTAAAGCCTCTGGAGCTACTGTAATCGGGGATTCTGGGTATTTTAACGGTGAATTACAACAGCTTTTTGATTCTTTGTTTTAGGCCCCAGAAACGAAGCGGGAACAGTTTAGAAGGTACCTGGAGAAATCAGGAGTTCTGGACTCTTTAACCAGCGGTGAGTGGACAGGAAGTTCAGTCTCCTGTTAGTTTAACTGCGTCAGTCATGCGCGAAAGGTGCTGCAAGAATACAGATGTTGTGATTTGTAACTTTAAAAATAATGTCATTCTGTTTAACATTTTTCTTTCACAGCCTTACCTGTGTTGATATGAATCACTGTACTGACATAAATTTAGCTTCTCCGTTTGGGCAGAAATTATTAAAAATAAGTCTTTGTTCTAAATTCAATATTTAATACAAATCTTTGCTATGAATTTATTAGTTACCAAAATATAATGTGAACCTTTAACAAAATAAAACAAAGCTTTACAGTTTATTAAACACCACATTTGTGTAATTGCACAAACCTTCAGCTTTATTTAAATGTTATTACATGTAGGTTTCAGTACTGTGTCGATTTATCATTTTCTATCTTGCAGTGCTTGTGGCTCTTTATGAAGAACCAGAAAAACCAGACAATGCACTTGAGTATCCTTTTTTTGAATTAAATGACATATTGTTTAAATGCTGTATTTATATTCTAATATCTAAAATGAGACTTAGTCTTGCTCCTGCCTCAAACATGACGGTTATTTATAGTCGAGCTTTAAGGAAAACATGATTTCCTGCCCAGAATGTTTAGAGTTGTTGTCTTTATGTTCACTGTTCAAATTTTGTCTGCATTTAATAACAGATTTAATAACCAGCCACGTCTAATTCCAGTTGCATTTAATTGATAGTATGTATGACTACACCTGTCACAGAAAGAAATTTTGCTGGACGATAAATTGTGCCAGAAATTATTGCAATAAACAAAAATATAGTTGTTTTGAGACCAATAAACTTTAAATGAACATTTACCTCTGGAACTTCAAAGCATTTTACATATCCAAAATAAACAAACAAAACAACAGAAAGAATTATGAAGTTTAAAAAAAGGCTGGTTGAGACCAAATCACCAGACTGAAGACTTTTGTCATCCAGTTTTTGGTAAAAAGAGAAAAACAATGAATCATGCAAATGAAAATTATTGAGCTCATTTTCACTTATCATGAGATGGATTAATTTATTGCTTATTGTGACATGATAATGGGAAAAACAAAATCTTCTTGTGACTCTTGAACTCTTAGTTACTAACTTGGCTCATATTCCTAGAGAATTTAACTAATGTCAGACAAGTTCAGGCAAATTGAATCTTTTACACTCTCAGGTCAGAAAGCTGCAAACTTTATGAGCTCAAATGTCTATTTGTTCAAGTTTGTTTTTCATTTACACAGTAGCACACAGTTAATAAAACATTTTCTTTACCGTCTCTGATAATTTGCTGTTAAAACCGTCCAATACCACTACACTGCACTGCATATAAAACCTTGTTTAAGCAGAACTGTTTCAACTTTTTGCACTACAGGGACAATAAAAGGCATTTCTGATCTATTCTGTAGTTGGAATTAGTTCAGATGGTTTTTTTTAGAGCCATAATCTCCTGAACCTCCTCAGCCTACTGTGAATCATGACTGGACCTTGACCAGCTTCTCAGCTACATAAAGGTCCACCTGGGCGGGGTGGTGTGCGCGGAGCCGACGGACACTGAGGTTCTGCAGACAGAGCTGGCCGATCTACAGCAGAAGTTCAATCTGCTTATGGAGGAGAACAAAGAGCTGAGGAACAAGGTGAGACGCTCGGCTGTCGATGTTTCTGTTTGTGTGTCCGGAGCTGAAAACGTCATAACCCCCGTTTCTCCTCGTCTCGCAGTTGCTGCAGTATGAGCCGTCGCCTGAAGAGGGAGCTCCACAGCAGCCGGAGGGCGTGGTATAAAAACAACATTAAAGTTGTTGTTTACTTTGTATAGAATGTATTTGTTTATTCATTGTTAGTGAAGTGAAGACAGACTGTTGATTTTTGTTAAATAAAAACCAGCTGCTGCTCCCGAATAAAACTATTTTCTGCCATGTTTGTATCGTCTCAACTTTTGACATAAAACTAGATTATTTTAGATAACAGCTGTTTCTCTGAGCATTAAGTAGAAAAATAATATTTATACAAAAAAAAAAAAGTCAGACAAGATTTTAGTGTTGGAACCAGAGGCAGTCCTAGCATAAATGGCACCCTGGGAAACTTAGTGTTACAGGAAAACCATTTATCCCATGTCATCAGTGGCTATGCTAACTTGCCTTAGCATTCACAGCATGCTTCGCTAACTGCAGTGTAACAGAGAGCAAAGGGGGGTGAAGGAGAGAGGTATGAGAAATACCAAACAGGGTGATTGATGGCGCTAAGACCCTGTAACAAGACAGGGTCCGCTTCACATTGACTATAAGAAAACAACAGAAAACGTGTCCAGAGTAAAGCAGACTTCTTTTTTGTTTTTTAATTCTGAGTGTTCGTACCAAGTTTGGGTAAATTCAGACCAGACCTCTGAACTGAAAGTGTCTGTTTGAATGACTGTGTGATTGTGCCTGAAACATTACAGATCAATGAGTTGGTTTTCCATTCCCCTGCGGTCCGTCAGCCTGTGTTCAGCTCAATCATTAGAAGTCGATCTGTTGGCCTGAAACTGACCTGGAAATGGTACACAAAAGAAAGTTCTATGCTTGTGGTCTGAACTTCTCTCTGCCATCAAGACGCTAATCCCTTAGTGATGTACAACGATCGATTTTAAAGTGGTTGAGGACTAGTTGTGTTGGTTGAGACCTTTAGTCAAGACTTTCCTTTAATCTTGAAAAGCTTTTAGTTTATCGTCCACCGTGGCTTTCTGAAGGTTTTCCAGGGATCTCCGTTGGGTTTTGGATCCCTTAGTTTCAATCCCGTTCTGGTACCCAGCCATTTTTAGGTTTAGGGTGTTTTCACACATGTAGTTTGTTTACTTTGGTCTAAATCAGTTGAGTTTGTTAGCTTAAAGTCTTTATTGCTGTGTTTACATCGACACAAATGAACCAAACCAAGGTAGAAACAAACAAGAGAACTAAACACCTCAGGTAAACACCTCAAGCAATCTGGTAAAGTCCTGACTGAGGAATGCATCATCCTTCAGTTGATCATTGACATTATTCCATCAAGAGCTATTGGGAATGACCTAGTTGGGACTAAAATCTTGTCTTCTGTCTTTTAAACCCTGATATTCGAGTGATTTATTTAGACTAAGCTGACAAATTGGAGCAACATCCCCAAAGAACAAGTCTAAGCCCAAGGATGTCTATCCTTTATCAACAACCCTTGTGTTTAAGAGTCTTACTAATAGGTCAGAATTGCAGGCTTTAAAAATATTCCTTTGATGGTAGTCAGAAATCACACCAACCTCCACAGAAAAACTCTAGAATACCTTCAGAAATCCTGAAGAACTGTTGATCAAGACTGCTGTTGCATTTAGAAATCTAGGTAACTCCGTATCCCAGTTGATTGGTTGAATGACTCAGTGAGAAGTAACCTCAACAAACAAAAAGACATTCCTCTGAAACTGACAGAACAAGCAGCCAAAGTCTAAACACAATCCTGGAGAACAATTAAACAATACCACTTTAAAGATTTTAGGGACTTCTGGCTGTTTGAAAGAAAAATGTAAAGAAAAGACTTGATCAGGACTTTTAGCACATTTAAATTAAGTCCAATTTAAATTTGTAAGTCAGTCGGGGCTCGTCTGCTGCTCCCGCTGCTCGCTGCCGACGCTCTTCGGTTCGGTGAAGAAGTGACAGGACTGTTACTCTCCCGGCTGTGTCGAGACACTGAGCTGAGTTCCCCCACAGAGTCTGGGCTCTGGGACCTGCTCGGCCTCTTTGAGTCCGACTTGGAAACGATCCTTGCTCTGGGGCCGGCGCTGCTACGGAGCTTCATGCTGCTGTTTCCATGGTAGGAGTCTCCGCTGTCCGAACAGTTCCCCTCCACCACCGTCGAGCAGTTCCACGGTGGACTGAGCCGCCGTGTCTTCCTTGCTATGCCCGACAACGTGGTGGAGGAGGAGGTGTCTGCCACAGGCAAAGTGGGGTACTCTGATCCCCCACACTCCAGGTCGTCATGGTGGGGTGAGGAGAGATCCTCTGGTTCGTCGTGTTTGTCCATAGGAGGCGAGCGGGTCTCACTGCTGGTGTTGTTGGAGTTGCTGTTCTGCTCCGTGGGGCTTGGCACTCCCTCCTTGACGTCCTTGTGGCTCTCCGGCTTTGCACTGGGATCCCCTTGAATTGGGACGAAGGCAGAGGAAGCACTGAGGAGGGGGTAGTTGGGTCCATTGCCCTGCTTCTCCAGCAGTAACGTGTATCCACTGGGAGCAGTGGGAATCGTACTCTTGCGTCCAGCTGAAGTTCCAACGCACACCTGATGCACAACAGAGTTCTTTTTGGATTTGCTAACATAGTAATCATCCAGGTCGTCCTTGAGGTGAGGATAGTAGTTCAAGATGCCCTTCTTGATTTTCTTAAAGCCCAGATGCATGATCTCCAGTAGGCTGAGGAACAGGGAGATGCAGGCAATGGCTTGCATAAACATCATGAAGACGGTTTTCTCCGTGGGTCTGGAGACGAAGCAGTCCACCACATTGGGGCACGGCTCCCTCTCACACTTATACAGCGTGTTCAGGCGGTGTCCATAGAGGATGTACTGACCTGTCATGAAGCTGACTTCCACCACTGAGCGAGTGACGATGTGAGCTACGTAGGTGCACAGTAGCGAACCCCTCAGGGGGGCTTTGTTCAGCTTCCCCTGCTCCAGCTGCCTCATCTCCTTCTCAATCCTCCTCTTCACCTCCACCATCTCTGCATCCACAGCCTCCAGCTCCCGGCGCAGAGCCACCTTCTTGCAGTGTCGCTCCTTCTCCAGAGCGCGCAGCTGGTAAATGGCATGGCCCATGTACACCAGGGAGGGCGAGGACACAAAGATCACCTGGAGCACCCAGTACCGGATCAGGGAGATGGGGAAGGCCTGGTCGTAGCAGACGTTACGGCAGCCAGGCTGCTCCGTGTTGCAGATGAAGTCGGACTGTTCGTCGTTCCACACATCCTCAGCAGCCACGCCCAGCACCAGCATCCGGAAGATGAATAGGATAGTAAGCCAGATCTTGCCTACCATGGTGGAGTGGATATGGACCTCCTCCAAGATCCCACCAAGGAAGTTCCAGTCTCCCATTTTTTACATTAGCAGGGCTGGAATTGGAAGAGAAACACACATTTAGAACTGTTAACACATAAGGCTTATAAAGATACACACTGTGAGCGTACATCAGTTGCTCATATGGACAAGTTTAAAGTGTCACAATGTGGACAAGTCAATAGGAACTCCACTAAGGGGCACAAACTGATCGATGCCTTTTATGGACTCTCAAAGATGAACAGTTGTACATTGGTCAGTTTCTGCCACATACTGTGTGTACTCTGCTGTCCACATAGAGTTGGGAATTCATAGCCTGGCACACCGATTGCCCACATTTCTTTTGACACATAACTTAATTTCCCACAATCCAATTGGATAGTACCAAGTAGCAGACATGGCGGATGTCTGCCTCAACTATGCATGGATCTCTGTGAAGTGAAGTACAGTTTGAAGTAAGGCTCTGTGAAGCTATCAGTCAGTTCTTTTACCTGTAGTCAAAAGATGTAGCATCAATGTGAGCTCATTGGTGGCAGGTCAATAAATACTCAAAGATTAGTTTTCTATTGGTGGACCAAGAGAGGATTGATGGGTTGTAACTAATGGATACAGCTAACATGCTCAACCATCATAGGAAAATGGACGTTTGGTTGGATAACACGGCACCAAACGTGACATTGCTCTCTTGTGAAAATGAAGACGATTACCGTCAACTAACAGCGTTATATTTAATGATACGAACATTTTGTCGTTTTACATGGCTAAAGTTAGTTGAAACCATTTCTGCATGGAGTGACATTTATAATGTATTATATTATTGTCAAAAATGAACAGAAATAATTTGAGTTGATTAGTCTGTCAAAAGAGAAAAGATGGGGCTTCATGTTTCACAGTCACAATGTCACCATGTTATTCACTCATTTATAAATGTCACAGATTCTAACTAAATATTTAGCTTCAAACTAAACATTAGTTTCTACATTAAATGTGTAATTTGAAACTACTTAGTTTCAAACTAATTAGTGTGCCAAATAGTTAGCTCTGCTAAACATTTAAAGTAGCAAGGGCCTTCTCAAACATTCGCCTTATAGCTAAATATTGAGCTAATATTCAAATTCACTTGCTAATAACTGAAAGTTGACTATCAAAATAAAAGCTGTAGCAAACAACGATGACGAGTTTGAAATTAGTAATGCCAGACCCACCTTTTATTTTGGTAGTTCACTTTCGGTTATCTGCAAGTGAATTTGCATATTAGCTATACATCTAGGTCAGAGCTAATGGTTAAGAGCTAAATATTTTGCATGGTAATTAGACATTTAGCTTGAAACTGACATTTATTAATGAATAAATAACATTGTGAAAACATGAATGTATTTTATTTCTTATGACAGACTAAATAGTTGAAATTATTGCTATGAATTGCTGCTTTCAAGTAGCCAGGGCTACCTGAAACTTTTTTTTGTTTCTAAAGTTGAAAATTTATGAGATTAATCTAAAAATTTCAGACTTTTGCATTTGTAAAGAGTAACTTTACAAATGCCACGCAGGGCCGTTCGCTTCCACCAGTTGGAGAATGCACTTCTGCTTTCAACCAGGTCTTTTCGATACGATAGTGTTTGACTGTAGAGAAATTACTACTGATAACTTCACAGAATATTCCTTCTAAAAAAAAAAAAAGTGATATTAATAAGAAGAAATCCTGGGAAATCACGATATGTTCCCTGGACAAAGGGGATATTTAAAAATGATCTCACATTAAAGTATAACTTAAAAAAATATTAAAACAATTTATGAACTTATTAATTTTAATGCATTCATGAACAACGCATTGATAAAACGATAACTGGAACTGATTCCTGTCAGCTCTGGTCATCTGAACTTTTATTAAATTAAAGACCAGAACAATCAATGCTGTGGCTCTGATTTTATTAGTATTCTGACAAAAACACTGGAGCTTTAAACAGATGTAGAATATCAAGTCAAAGATATGCGAAGAGCTAAAAAAGAACCTGTCTGCAGTGATGTAAATAGTTTAATATGAAAGCAGATGGAAAATATCAGCAGAAAAGCGTCTTTATATTTTAAACAGTTTCAGCAAACTTTAATGCTAAATTTTCAAACATAAAAAAATGCATTCAAATCCTTTTAAAAGTGTCAACTCTTAACTGAAACTCACCTCTCATCCTAGATATGAAATATAATAATCCCGCTGCTGATGTGTGCAGAGAAGCATGGGTCGGTGTGCTGGTTCAGAACCGGACTAAAACGGATCGATCCCTGCCGGCTCTGGTTGTTCAGGACCCAAACGATCGATACCGCGGCCCGGTTCTGCTGCCATTTCCCTCGCAGCTGTACGAACCGACCGCCTGCCGGTCACCAGAGGTGAAAATGTGCAGCCAGCTCCGCCATTTGCTGGCTGAACCCAGAAGACCCCGAACCGGGTTGATTCGTCTGAGGTGAGGCGAATGGGTGGAAAACCAGGACCTGACAGAACCTCTGACCTGGATCATAGATTACAAGGGGCCTATATATGCAAAATACACATTTGTTTTTCTAATTTGGGTCTCTCAAAAAAAAACATCTCTGATGTTTTTTTTTTTATCTAAAAAAGAAAAACCCCATCTAGCCATTATGCAGCAATAAATTATAAATATTTTGTTATTTCTTCTGATTGTGGCTCACAGTTTTGTGTCCCACAGATTAAAATCTCAATTTAAAAAGAATATTTTAAGTTGTTGTCCAGTAAAGCCCAGGAACACCAAAGTTATTGGACCCGGTTCTGATACCTTTCGTCCAAAGCACCATCTGCATAAATCCCGCCAGCAGAAAAAAGCATGAAGTGCTCTGAAACTTTCAACTTTTCCCTACCAGACTTTTTTCTTCCACTCAACTTTATGTTAACCTTTTCACAATATTACATTTTCTTAATTTTTTTTTTGTCTACAAGTTACATACGACAAAGTATTTGGGGCCATACAAAGAAAAAAAAATAAAATAAAATTTTTATTTAACCTTTATTTCACAAGGAAAATCCAATTTGGATTAAAATTTTATTTTGGAAGAAAATCCTGGCCAAAAAATTACGAGAATGAAGTAAAAGAATAAAACAAAAATACAAGAAAAATAGTCGTATCATGACTATTTTTCTGATTAAAATATTTCTGCTTCACAGCGACGCGCCTGTCCAGCTGGAGGCGGGACATAAAGAAATGTCAGGATTTCATTGGTTCCCGCCGCGGCGACAGGAAGTGACGAAGTGCCTGCTCGTTTTCTAGCAGCGGATCAATGAGACGTGTCCGATTTCACACATGGCCGCCCCTCTGCTGTGTTTTTAATTTCATTCTTCCTCCGGCTGCTGTTCCATTAACAGGAAATCCATTATTTTGATCCCGTTTCCAGGCAGATCCGACACCAACATTCGGTTCTCCCGGCGGATCCGAATCACTCCCGGAGTTCACAAACTGAGGCCAAACACAGGAGCTCTGGTGTTGAATGTTGTCGATTTATTACTGAAAATAAAAGTTTCTTCCTAATAAAGACAGCAGACGGGAGAAAAAGACATGCAGGGACACTGGAGTAAACGAGGAACGAAACTAGAAGAAAACACCATAAAAATAAAAATGTTTAACACTTTCAGCGTCTTACTACGACAGAGTAGTAGAGCCATCGGAAATTAAAAATGAAAAAAATTTTAAAAAGTAAATTTCCAACAAAAAAGAGCAAAAATTTTTTTAATCTTTTATTGTAAATTTACTTTTTGTTTCCTACGAGCGATGGCTCTGCTACGCGCCGTGTCTCACATTTAAACTGATCACTGAGCGTCGGCTGCGATGAGCTGCATGGCGAACAGGATTAAAACACCTACTGGGTTTTAGCAGCAAATACTGAATGTTTTAGTTTAGCAAAGAAAAGCTGCTGCAGAAAAATCAGAAACCGAGTGGAAACATTTGAACCGCGGCAAGACAGAAATATTTTTAAAAAACCAAAAAGGATCAGCGGCGCGCAGGCCTGGAAAAACATGGAGCTTCCTACAAACGGCATCACATTCATATGAAAGGAGGTCGGCCCGTCAGCGGCCGCCGGACTTCCGGCCGGCCCAGGAGCGGGAGCGGGAACGGGAGCGGGACATGGAGCGGCTCTTGGACTGGGACGGGGCGTGGCGCGGCGGCGCAGGCTCCTCTGTGTAGTGGGAGGCGGCCGCCGGGTTCATGGCCTCCCGCGGAGAGGCGGAGCGGGAGCGCGACCTCCGCCTGGACTCCTTACGAGGCCGCTGTCGGTACCTGCAGGCAGAGAGATCAACCAGGCGGCCACATAAATGTCTACTGATAAATGTCTACAAATATCTAGTAATGGTGGAAAACCTGGTTGATGACTGTAGATTTTTTTTTAAATTCCACTCAAAAAAAACTCCAAAAGTTTGAAGTTCATCTCAAATTGTCAGGAACATGGACAATTCTGAGCTTGAAAAGTCATTTTTGATTAAAAAAAAAATAATAATAATTGTAAAGAGTAACTATACAAGTTTCATAAGTGGAGCATTTTTGACTTTTGAAACTTATTTCCAGAATAATTTCCTTAGTAAAAAATTTGAGAACTTGCTAGAAGGAAAATTAATCTCAAATATATATAAAAAAAATAATAATAATTTACATTTTTGTTTCTAAAGTTGAAAATTTCTGAGATTATTGTAAAAATTTCAGACTTTCTACCAAGTCCACTTTATTCTGGAAAATTTCACAGAAACTTCTCGCAAATTTTTGATTTTTTGAGCTCAGAGATTGAGACTAATAAATATCTGAATTTTTGGTGGAAATTTATTCCTTTTTAAACATCTAAGTTTTAGAAAATTTAGATGTTTAAAAATTCTAAAATTTATTTTTCAAATAAATTTTGACTTTCAAAATTAAAAAAAATGTGTGACTTTTGACATTCAAATGTTTTTCTAAAAGAAATTAATATTAGTCTCAAATGTTGCTCTTTTTGTCCATCTGCACGACGGCCCTGTAGTGGTTTATGGAGCCGACAGAAGCTCACCTGTCGTCTTCACGGCTCCGGCTTCTTCCTCTTCCGCACATCCGTCCACGAGATCTTAAAAATAAAACAATGTCACTGTTTTACCCCAGAATATTCTTCCCTGAAAGAGGGAAGAGACACAATTTAAGTGGAGATATTAATAAAAAAAACAACAACAACGTAAATCGACCTGTGGAAGACGGAGGCTTTTAATAGTTTTTCTTAATTTTTGCCTAAAATACAACAGAATGTTCCTTTAATGTTTGGTCATTTTTTAGCTTCATCTGAAGCTAAAAAACTCTAACATCAGTTAACTGTAGATCTGAAAGGGGATTATTTATTGATTAACTGATTCATAATTGGATAGTTAAATGTAATTAATAGGTTTTTTTTTTACAGATTTACACATTTTTTTTATCATAAATTCAAAATGTTTCTGTATTTTTACAGTTTTGACTTAATTTCTGCTCTGAATATTTTGTTCTTCCAGCAAACTGACTTTTTTTGAGTGTGTAAACTCCAGTTAACGATTAATCGATTGCTAAGTTTTTTGATTATTTGAGTAATTGATTAATCACAATCGTTTCAGTCCCACCAGGTCAGATTAAACTTCACTGATTTTTATCTGCGAAGGACAAAATGATGAGATTTATGACTTTATTCAAAGTCACAAGTTTATATTCTGGAAGATTCCTGGGCCTTTAAGTCCAGATGGTTTTAGATGTAAAATGTTTATTTCTGTGCAGTTTTTGCTTCATTGCTGCTCTGAACCTCAGCAAATGTTTTCATGCTTCAGTTGGCGTTTAACTGATTAATGTGATTAATGTGATTAATGGCTCCAGCTCTGCAGTCGTCCTGTCGCTGAACTCGACTCACTCTCTGGGACTCTCGGACCGCCGGCGGCGCCGGTCGTACGACGGGCTGCGGGATCGGTATCTTTCGTAGCTGCGGCTGCGGGATCTCCTGCGCCAGCCGTCCCGGTCGTAGTCGTCGTAGCGAGAAGATCGGCCTGGGGAACGCCGCTCCTTCGACTTCATCTGGTTGGGAGCTGGAGAGGAGAACCAGGAAGCGTAACAAATAAAAACCGGTTCCCTAAAAGGGGGGCAGAAAGGGAAGGCGGACTCTCACTCTTGCGGTCTCCCTGGGCGAACTGGATCTCGATCTGGCGGCCGCAAACCCACTTCCTGTCCAGACTGTGCAGAGCGTCTTCAGCGTCTCTCACATCCTCGAATATGCTGAGCAGTTAAGGTTTCAGTTTGTGGTTTTGGATTGAAAAACAAACGGGAACATTTCCAGATCCGCTGGTTGGTTTGGGAACGTTAGAGTCAGGATATGAAGGCAGCACAGAACATGAACTTTAACTGACCAGGTCAAAAACGATGACACAGATAAAAGGAAGAGGCAAAGTGAGAAAACAAACACTTGATTGGTTGGGTTTGTTTGTTTTGTAGAGATAAAAGATGAAGCAAGCGTTTCAGGATCAGGACAATAAATATAAAAAATAAAACATTATCAGCAGATTGTTTTGACCAAAATTAAAAAGCATCCAACAGCTGATTTTTGGTGTCAGATTTACGGATTTGTTTTTTTTTGTTTGTTTGTTTTTTGGGAGGATACAAAATTATTCGGACTTGTTACCTTTGGCCATGCTTGACTTTGATCTTGATCTTTACACTCTTTAACCGACTCCCAGAGAGACTTGGATTTCCTGCTTGCTCTTTCCTCTTAAACCTCTTTTCTTTTCCCGCCATTTCCAAGCTTTGTCTTGGTTCCCTTTTCCTCTTCATGCTTTACTTTCTGTTCAACCTTTTCCCTCCCTCTGGGCTCTGTGTCTTTACAGCTACTCTACACGGGTCTTTGTAACTCTGTGGCTGCTTCCACAACTGGATGCTTTTACATTTTCTGAAGCAATAACAGAAAAATATCAATGTTAGATATTCAGTCAGGATATTTAGCAGAAATAAAATCAGAAAAACTCCAGAGAGCAGATGTTTCTGTGCAGAGAGAAGTGAGCGGTTAGCGTTGGGAAAGGATATTGAATGTATGCAAATCCTCTTGGCTGTCGTGTATAGAAGTCAAGTGGGATGTAGACATCTACTATCGGCCCATAGCGGCCAAACTCACGCCGCAAATCCTCAGGCCTGAACACCGCAAATACAAGCGTGACTCAGCTGATGGCTCATTCTGCTGCAGCATCATCTACAGAGCAGCTGCTCACTTCAGCTCTAAGCTACCTGGACATCACAGCTGCAGCTCAACATTCACTGCTCTGCAAATTAACTGTTAGGAAGCGTCTAAAACAAGTTCAAACATTTAAATTAATACACTCTGCTGTTCAAGGTCAGACTTTGGTTTGGATGCAAAGCTGGTCTGGATGAAACACCATAAACTCCAATTAATGACCTTAAAAACCCCTGAAGCTGCCCGCACTGTTGGAATGGTTATTTTTGATATTTTACTCTAATGTTTAATCAATAAAAGCTTATCAATAAGTTTGAAAATATGATCAAGTGCATTCTGTGACACAAATCACACTTTATATGACTGCAGTCCAAAGAAAAACGATGTTTTCCAAGAACAGATTTTATTTTACGTCTGTCACAACAAATAAATGATCAGATTATTTTAGACCATTTGGTGTAATGATAAAGGCTTAACACTGAAAGTTCACTTTCTCAAAGACCAACAAACTTTATCTTCTAATGAACATTTAACACGGGGTCTGAAAAAACAAACAGAAACAATAAATAAAATGAGTTATGAAGATTAAGTAAACAAAAAGATGCTTCAGAAAAAGGTTTAGTTGAGACCAAAACACCAAACTGGAAACTTTTATCACCCAGTTTTTTTGTAGAAAGAAAAAAACAACAATAAATAATGCAAATGGAAATTATTGAGCTCATTTTAATTGATCATTAATTTGTTGTGACCGGCCAAATTTGCGTTTGTGTGACTGTAACTGCTGTGGACAGTTCTCATCACTTCTACGTTATCGTAATGTTGTGGTAAAACTTTCGGTCCATATTCAGACCCATCCGGAACCAAACGACTGGGTTTCTTCCTCCAGACGGCAGCAGGGGCAGCAGGAACGCCTCCAGGGTCTCACCGTCCTTTGATTCTTTTTGCAGTTAAAATCACTGATTTCCTGTTGCTACTTTAAAAGAATTATATTCTTTCCTGATTGAACTTTGTCTAAAATCTACATATAGAAGAAAAAAAGATGATCCCATAACAAGCATTCACATGGATCAGACAATAAGTCAACATGAAGTTGGGCTCAGGCAGCAGAGTAGTAGAAGAAATACTGCCCCCTGCAGGCGGGAGTTAGAATCACTTCACTGAGTTTTTGATCAATTATGTAGAAATTTTGCAATAAAATAAACTATTATAATTTAGCATAATAAAAAAATGCAGGGATCTTTTGATTTTGTGTTTTCATAACTGGAATCATGAAAAACTGGAGGGATTGTATATAGTTACAAAACAATGAAATATGGTGAATCCTTCATCTTATGACGCTCCGGTATCATTACACCTTTTACTAAAAGAATAGAAAACATTATTACTGCCATTAGTTCATTTGAAAGACTGATAACTCTGCTACTCCTGGTGCCATCAGTAGCTCCCCCTGGTGTTCATTCTAGACCTGAACGCTCCTTGCAGTCCAAACCAAACCCTGTTCATATCAGAGGAACCAGACACTCCTGAGGCAAAGTTACTAAATAAAAACATTTCAAGTTGAATTCTGAGTAGGCCAGGTTACAGAAACTTTGATTTTCATTTTACATTTAATTATTCATGAATAACTATTGCTCATCAACATGTAGCTTTAATTATAGTACTAAGATTTTTCTTACAAAAACATTTCAAAGGTAATTTTATTTGAAAGAATATAGTAACTGATGGAGTTTCCACACAAAATCTGCCACCAGCTGCAACACTAAACTACAGACTCTACAGGTTTAGTGGGTTTAATGTCAAAATCCAGGTAAGAGAAATATTTGAAACGTTTGAACACAGAATTTAAAAAAATGCCAATTTCAGTCATAATGTTTAATTTACACGTTTAAACCAGAGGTGGGTTGTAACTAGTTACATTTACTTCAGTAAATATTTGAAAAAAACAACAAAACATACTTTTAGAAGTAGTTTTATATATTGTACCTCTGACTAGAATATTATAATGTCCACTGAATATATCATAATTAAACCAGAAATTCATCTACATTTTAGGTTAAAGTGAGACCTCTTGTTTCTATTTACTATCTGCGCAAACTGTTGGAGGTTTAGAAAATACAATAAAACACAATATATCATCACTGAAAATACATTACCCTGTTCTAACATTTAAAACTGCTGCTTGCAGGAATTAATGAATACGTTTCACATAAATAAATGATTGGAAAGTGATTTTTCTGCTGAAAGTGTGTTAATTTGTAATTATTTGAACCGTTCTGATCATTTTAGTCTTTAAAATAAAACAATTTGCACATAAATGTGTAACTGTTTGCATGGTGACATTATTTTAAAATATTAATTCAGGTGTTACGATCAGTTTTTACCAAACACCGTTTTACTCCCACTTCAGTCATTTCTTGAATGGCAACTTTACTTTCACTTCAGTTTAAATATAAATATATATATGTGTGTGTGTGTGTGTGTTTAGGTATTATCCTCAGTTAAGTATAATATTTTGGTACTGCTCCCACCTCTGGTTCTGACCTAAAGTGCTGCTACTTTCAATGAGTCGTTTAAATACAGTTACAACAGATTCTAAGTTCAGAAACCTTCGCAGACCATTGTTCATCAGCTCATGTTAGCTTGTTAGCTTCACTGCAAATTAAAACTAGTTAAAACAACACAGGGCTGACTTTAAATACAGTAAATCACAATCTAACAGCAGAAAAAGTCTGAAAACAAATTTTTGTTTTTGCAGGCACCTCCGCTCTAGTGTATTTTTAGTCCGTGAGCACGCGGGTATCTTTAGCTGCTAAGCTAACGTGCAGCTAACTGCCGCTGAATCAGCTCCTGAAAACTCACCTGGACTCATCAGAGATGTTCCGGACAAACAGAGACGTGTTCGGTGGCCTCATGTATCCGCAAATACACCGAAACACAATCAGCAGAAGGGGAAAAAAAAACCTAAATCTTATCCCAACCGAAACCAAACGAACGGAAAAGCTACCAGTACAGAGACTGCGCAGTTATAGAGCGCCGTTTACTTCTTCTTCCACACAACCAGAATCTCCACAGCGCCCCCACCGGTGTTTGATGATATAACCCTAAAATGGCACTTTGTTATGAAGAACTGATCCTACTAACTAATAACTTTATAAATTGTTATATTGATGCTAAATGTTCCGTGAGGTATGAGCATATTATCTTTTGCTTTCATGGTAAGAATACTAATGCAGACAAAAGACTGGCAATAAATCTAATTATTATATTTGGCCAATTTCATATTCACAAATGTCAATTTTCATCATCTTCACCTTTTTATTTTTTACAGTTTTGGTTAAGGAAATCAGACTCTACTTATCCACTATTTCCAAGAGTATGAATAAAAAAGCAAATATTTTTAATTTGTCACATCTGTAATACCTACTCTCTATTCTTTTTGTTTTTCATACCAGTGTATTTATTGTTGAAAGCTACACCACTGGCATACTTTATAATATACCGTGTTCTGTTTCTTTGTTTTTTTTGTACTTGTAAACAAATTAATTAAAAAAAAGTAGAACAGATCCTGCAAATGGCTTGAAACAATCTATCAAGTCTCTCATTATCCCTCTTTCTGTATTACTGTTTTTCCGTAAATTTTCCGTATTATACAGATAACTGCCAGCCTTTTACTCACAGACCTTAAACATCATAAAACTTAATAATTCAGATTAAAATCTCTGTCCTGTAAGGAAAGGAACAGGAAGAAACCAACAGAACCAGAACCAGGCTGATTCAAAGCTGCCATTTTACATCAGTTAAAACCCTCAGGTATCGACCCAGGGTATTAACTAATTAATACCCAGAGGTATTAACTGGAGCCACACTAACACCAGAGCGTGTTAGACCAGTAAGGGCTCTCTCCAGATCAGCTAAAGTGTTTCTGGTTTCCCCCTCCGTGTTCTGCCACCTTCTCGTGGTGGAAGGGTTTGAGAGTCCAGAAATCCAAGGAGCCGTCGGAGGCTTCATGTCTCCGGTTCGGTCGGTCTGCTGGGGAAACAGCTCCTAATGAGGGATCGAACCAAGAGCAGCCCAGAGACCGACTAGAACTACAGACAGAAGTCAGGTTTGCCCAGTGTTTTATCAGCCTGGCGCACCACCAGGCTTTACAATAAAAGACAATAATAAAACACACTTAATATTATAAAGGTATGACATAAATTATCCATTAACTGCAAAATGGATATTTTGTCAAGGAATTATCCCCAAGTCACCTGCTGGAGCATTTATTACTGAAAAATAATGAATGTAGAGTTTAGTAAACTGCACTGAACGATTCCTCGAGTGATTCCAGTTCCTCGATTATTAAAATTCCTGGAGGAAAACTGATCCGCCTCGAAGCCTCGTTATATTATGTGTTATTATTTAGCGCCGTGTTCCGGCCGGGACTTTATTTACTCTCTCACTTCCGCCTGAGTTGTTGACCAAAGCTAAGTGTTAGCAGCATA